>CM062841.1:8546420-8830012 GCA_031772345.1 Himalopsyche anomala | reverse complement strand
TATGTATAATATGTGTATCAATAAGATAATAAAATTATGTTTAAAGTACTGTTAATATCAATTTGCAATTTTAAATGTTTATATGCATGGTATTTCCTTTCAATATAATAAAAATATCAGCACAATTATAATAAAACGCAATTTTCAAAATTAATAAGTTAAAATACGAATAAAATTTTAAACTGCTTATATACATGAAAATTAAATACGTTTCTTGTTTTCATTATGAAAAATATTTGGCATAATTGCCATAAAACATTCCACGTTACAATAAAACAATGATTTTTCTAATAAAAATATTTAAATGTTCGGAGTATTCGGTGTGCGAAGTATTCTATATCCGGAAGGTTCTGTGTGCGGAAGATTCCGAGTCCGAAAGAATCGGTGTTCGGTGTATTCTTGGCCGGAGTGTTCGTGTTCGGACTATTCCCGTTCGGAGTGTTCGTGTTCGGAAAAGTAATGTTCGGTAGAATCACCGAACCAAATAATTCATTACTTTGATACATTTCAAGTAATATTAAGCTTGAGGAACATTTAGTTTTGGTTAAACAAAACATATTTATTATTAAAAAAAGCGAAAAGTTGCTGTGACACATTACTTCAAAAATATTTATTTTACCCATTCATACATTTTTCAATAAGCTTACTACATTGAGCCTTAAAATTTATTTTTTTAATGAAATTATAAATGTATGTATGCGCGTTTGTGTGTACATGTATGGATATAGTAAATGTGGAGGTATATATAATGTGGTTTGCAAATTAACGCATATAGAGTTGCTGTGAACTGGCTTCACTAAGGATTTATCACATCTGTAGTGTTCACGCCCTTTCGTTGGGAACAGTGGTAAGAGAATACAAACTACCAAAACATTAGTGATGATGGAGACTCGAAGAACTTTGACGATAACGCGCCTTAGTACTCAATGCTTCATAAATTTGATATCCAAAAAAGAAAAAATACTTATCGTCTGTCAAAAATATGGTCACAAATAAGGATACGGTTTTTTCTTCAAACAGTCATCGTCAATGATAAGTCATTAAGATGAACGATTTTTTTTAATTTAAAAACAGCTCTGGCTAACATCACTTTTTGCGGTTGACATATCTACAACAAATAAAATGCGTTCTGGTGTATATAAGAAAAAGCTTCTGCAACATTGTTCTTGGGACATGAACGAAGATGTTGAGCGTCATATCTAACGACATTTGTCCCCTAATGTATACGCAGCTTTAAACACTCATGCATCAAACGATCGCATTTCTTCGAATAGCTAAGCAAACATATATCTTATTATCTATGACCCTTTCAGTTTTAAATTTGCATATTATTCTATTGAGAAGTATCTCAAGAAAATCAGTTTTTATGAGAGTTTCTAGTTATTCACTTACTCAATCAATATGTTTTTAAAAAAGTAAAGATAAAACATATCAAGGGATAGAACATCATGTTTGAATCAAATTGTTTACTGCTGTCATAGTTGTAAACTTGTTATATTGAGAAAAGCTTACAATTTTCACAAAATTTCATTTCAGATATAAGAGAACCATACTTTGGTGTGTACATTTTTTTTTTCATATAAAGTTTCTATATTACAAACCAAATATAATAATAAGACAAACAACATATTAAATTATTTGAGTGATACAGTTGTTGCGTACGAACATGCAAAGTCCTTTTAATAAATTAATATATTAAACTAGATTAATATATTTAAACACTATTGTCTATGGTAAGCTTTAATCTATGAGAAATCCACACTTAAAAACCGCAGCGCTAAAAGGATTTCACACTAGACTTGGCACGGCGGATATTCCCCGAGAAACACTATTATTTAATACTTTCTAATAATCATTTTTTAACTGAATGTTGTAATGCCGCAAAAGTAATGCAATTTGGCAGGAATGTTTCAGAGTGTAAAGTTAGTACGATAAAACTGAAATTAAAACATTAATATTCAATGCTATTTTATTTTAATATAATTAATTATTTTTAGTCTAAAAAGAAGTGAACTAAAACGCGCTTTATGATATAAAACATATTAACAAAACAAAGCAGCTTTTTTTGTTCCAATAAAGTTGAATCGCCATTCTTTTTGCATAAATATCAGTAGATATTTTATACAGAAAATGAAAGATAACAAAATTTTTGGTTGATAATAATTGTATCGATTGAATTAACATTTATTTGATAGAACTCTATAAAAACTTAAAATCAAGTTAGTAATAGCAATTTATTTTAGTTATATGTACAAGAAAAATGTTAATATACATAATCATTTAAATTAAAACTTATTTATTTTGAAGATAACTTAATTATTCAATCATTTATCACCGTTATTGAAAAAACATAAAGTTAGATTTAAAACTATTTCTTAAAACGTATGTTAGAATGTTAGAATATATAATATAAAAAAATAATTGTGTCATTTTTCAAAACCAGTGTAATACATCGATAAGTAAATCCCTAAAAGTTTAAACATAGTTCTGACGAGGGTGTGAAGCTGAAATAGCTATCAACTAGATTGAAAAAATTGTAGAACTAAAATATGTACATTGCAAATTTTTATTCTTTTTGAAGTAAAACGTTTTCATTGTACTTGTTACTTATAAATCACGAAATCGCTTACTTTACAGATGAAGATAAAATTAATTCGACCAAATTACTTATAAAAAGTATATTTTTTGTGCAATACAACCGTGAAAAATTATTTAAAAAATGAAATATATGTCCACAATATTACTATATAATACTTAACAATAATAATAATAAAAAAATGACTCTGAATCTATTTCCATCTTATTTAGATGACTTTGATCATTCTTAGTCAAAAATCTATAATTTATTGACTTCCTGTTTGAACTGAAAAATAAAACTTAAGATACGAATATTTTATAGCATGTAATATTGTGCTATGTTTTGAATAATAATAAAAGTATATAATTTTTTTAATTGAGTTTTTGAACATTAAAAATAAGTGATTATCTAATTAAAAATAAATATTGACCTCCTAGTGAGCTCTAAAAAAACATCTCAGTTGGCATGTGATCCACGTGCCTTAGTTTGCATAGGTCTGGCCTATACGAATTCAATATATTGAAGGATTTAAAATGCAGATATATTATTATGTTATATAAAAATATACTGTTGTTTATGGTTGAAACTATTTTTATTTTTCTCTACGTAGGCTTACAATGCATAACACATTATTTAATTTTGCGTAATCGTCTTCAAGTTCTTCAACTTTTTTTATCCATTATGACTATTTGTATTAATTGATGCTCACTGTCAATACTTGATGAAAAGGCATTATATTAATAAAAACACAATATTCCTTTGTACTTTATTCCACTTTATTTAATAGGTCAGGACCGGTTTCACTCATTGCGAGCATTGTCAACTGACAGTGCAATGAGCGAAAACTGTCCTGACCTATTAAA
Organism: Himalopsyche anomala; assembly: GCA_031772345.1. NCBI lineage: Eukaryota > Metazoa > Arthropoda > Insecta > Trichoptera > Rhyacophilidae > Himalopsyche > Himalopsyche anomala. The sequence continues at coordinate 8,826,571 of CM062841.1, read as the reverse complement.
TAAAGTGGAATGAAGTACAAAGAAACATTGTGTTTTTATTAATTTATTGATGTGTCAATCAAAAAAATAAATGTAACCATCGGTAAAATCAGAGAGTGGACGTGTTATTTTATTATTTTGTGACGGTGTCGACTCAAATCTACAGACATATATTTCTTAATCAAAATACATTTTTTTATCTTTCAGTTTTTTTAGAAACATCTGTAAAGCTCACAATTGCCACAACAAAATAGGCCAGCAGCTGAGAGGAGTAAAGTGGAAAATAACGTACTAGCAAAATTAAGGGGTAGACGCAAAGGGGTAAACAGCAAAAGTTTTCCTCGAAAATGTTCCACTCAAAGCGAGAGACAATAAATACAAGGCGAGGGGGAAGAAAGTGCGCAAGGGCCGTGCTGCATAATTCATTCAAATTTCAGGTAGATATGGAAATATAGCTTTCACCGGCCGAATACTTGCGTGATATCAAGAGCTTTTCTCGCCGAGCTGTTAGTTTGCATTGTTCTGTTTTGTTTCGAAAAAACTTCCGGTCTTGCTGGATTCGCCGAGTTATTTTACAGAAACGTTTGAATAATGTCTTACCGTCTCAATGACGTCGGCCCTAGTCTGTATAACTATTCAAATATGCAAATTTTGAACTAATTTGAATCTCATCAGTTCACCATTAAAGTATACCAAAATAAATGACAAATGTGCTTTCAGATTGTTTGAATATAAAGTTGAGTCGTAGTTTAATTTAAAGACTGATTCTCAATTAAAAAAAACCGTAAAAACTATTTATTTATAATTTCACAAAAATAAAAGAAAATATAAGCAGGAAAAACTTAAACAGACATTTTTGTATCGATAGTATACCTGCTTACAAAAATTATTTCAATCATAGTAAAAATAATATTTTCTGATTAATGAATATTCGTAAATATTAATTTAAGAATATGTCTACAGAAAATTGTTCTTACAGAAGAGTTGAATTGAATTATTTCTTTTAGTTCTACAATAAGAATAAATCATATATTTATTATTTTTTTGAGCTAACAGAGTGTTATAACAATTAACTTTATTTGAAATTTTCACTTTTAATTATTTCTGGCATTAATTTCAAAGAGTTCTTGATAAAACATATCATATAAAAAAATCTATTAAAGTGAGCCTGATTTCATTGACAATTCATTGCCGATATAATGATTAATTAAAGATAAGGAGACATTTTAGAGGTCTTTAGTAAGAGACGACAAGATAAAATAGTACTATGTATGTGTAACAAAACTCCTTTTTGAAAATTATAAGACCTATTGAATATATATTATGAACAATATGTCAGAAAGCATAACTAAAAACATGTTTGTACCAATAGCAACAGTAGAAAATAAATAAGCACCGTAGAACCTGCAAGGCACGCAGCAAAAGAAAAAGAAACAATACTCGGTACACCTACAAAAGTTCTTCAAAAGACTTTCCATAACAGGGAAAATATTATTATCTCCCAATGATTATAGTCGTTCAAGCAATCACAAAATGTGTCATTTCATTTGACTTAGTGGTTTGCCGGTATGGAAATTTTAGAAAACACTTAAGTTTACATGCAATTCTTCAATAATTAGTTGGACACAAGGAATAGTTTCATTTGATTTGAGCTGGAGTCTAAAGTGTGATTTGCACATGTCTTTATTATGAAATATTTGTTTATAATGAGAACATATTAAAGACTTTTTATACCTAAAGGCCAGTCTCAGTTTCATACATGAAAAATAAAAAAATGCCTTTGCCTCGCGCTCGCTTTTTCCCCTTTTTTAGTTAAATAAAAAAAGTTATAGGGTATGTACTAGAGGTTCCAATCCCGATATTCCGTTCAGTTTTCTGATCTAGAAATCTTGAGATTGTGGTAGCACTTATCTCGGAATTTCAGGATTCCGGGATTATGAATAACTAGACAATATCCCGAAATCACCGAGCAATAATTTTCGAAAAACTGAATCCCGAATCTCTCCACAATGTTAAGGTGAACGTTCAATTCCAGTATTCTGGGGTCCCGGGATTGGGAAAATTGTGAATCCCAAATTCACATGATCACAAAAAGCGTCCGAGATTGGATGCTCTAGTATGTACCCATCAAAACTATCTATACTTGTTGGTAACAAAAATTTATAATTGTTTATTAGGTGATTAAAATACGTGGACATTTCAACTGAATAGGTCACCTAGGACCATTGATTACTAGGCTATAGGATCCGTTCATATAAATAAGGTTTATTTTTTGTGCGTATATATAAATACCTAGTGCAGTGTCGAAATAAATATACAGTGAGGTGAATTACCTCGTTGGGCAACCCACTAGAACAGAGGCTATTTTGTTTGCGGAAAATGTAAATTATCACGTTCACTATTTGTTCCGCTAAGCACAGACACAAACCATTATACTCGTTAATGTCACTCTAACAATAAACAAGACATGTATTTTTTTTTTAAATATTTTTCGAAAAATCTGCTCAACTGAAGTGAAATGCCACAATATATTTTTAAACGTTACATATATTGTAAAATATTTTTTTAAATTGGAAGTGTGAAAGATTGAAAAAATGCTATTCATACTAGGAATTAAACTGCGCACTATGGACCTGATATCTTCCAATCTTGTATACATAGATATATATTTAATAGAAATATAAAAACAAAAAACACTTTAATTGAAACGTATTCTTTTCTTATTGACCAGGGCAGTACAACAAAGCAAGCTTTTAAATCCAACTCACTGGGTGGCTGGCAAGTTGCGTCCCCTACATGCAATTTCACGACATTGTTTATAAAACAACGGCCCGGAAAAATAATACTGAAACCACACCGTAAAACGATATTTACAGCGGCGAATGCTTTCTTGATATAAAAATAAAAATGTTACACAACAATGATATTATTCTGGTAACAAAGTTTACCCGCACATTTCAAAGGTTATGTGTGTTGGAAAAAGTAGAATGTTATGTGTTTATTAATAAAGAGCTTTTGTGGTAAAATAAATAATACATTGCATCGAATATTAATTCAACATTTAATTTTTGCTTAAAGAACGTGAAGTATGTGAATTTTCTAACAATAAAGCTAATTTTTGCTGAAATCTCTATAAAAACTATTTATTTCTTAGTTGTTCGACATTTTTTTCATAAATATAAAGTATAGAAAAAATTAGCTAGGTAAGTTATCAATTAATCACTTTCACTACGACTCACTTTTTTTAGATTGGATTGGTTGAAGATTTTGAAGATTTTTTATTATCCATGTGAACCTGTCAGTCAAAGTGATACAAGTTGTATTTAAGAAAAAAAAAATAGTGAAGTCGGTTCAGTAAACACACACTGCAATAGTGTTATATCTCTAAAATAAAGCATATACAGTTCACCAAAACACCAAGTAAAGTTGTGATTGTAGTATATTATACTTAAAAGACCAATAGAAAAGTTTTACCATTTTACTACTTGGCTCACTTAACTTCTCGTGGACTCATATATTTTGATACATGCTTACTTTTAATGTGTAGCATATTAATACTTACGCAATGGAGGTATTACAACAAAAGTTTTTCTACGAAGACTATTTGTCAATCGATTGCTTAACTTATCTTTTTTTGAAGATAGTAGGTATAGAAAGAATAATACAAAGGACAGGAACAGTGGTTATTGGTTGGTGATTAGTAGGGCATCCAATCCTGGGATTTGGAATCCCGTAATCCCGGGACTGACATGGTCGCGATCCCGGAATTTCGGGATTGAAAAATTTTGAGCAAATCCCGAAAAAAAACGAGTTTCGGAGACAATCTGGGAAATAAGTGTAGCAAATCGAGGATTTAAAATTCCTCGGTGAGCTAAGAAAAAAAAACCGACTCACCAAAACATTCAAATTATACACGATTTTACGTTGAGTGCCCAATCCTGGGATCAGAAAAAGGCTTCGGGATTGGATACCTTAGTGATTAGAAGGGATGGGGAGAGTTTGTAGACATTTGTGAACAGATCATAAACATGTTTGCTTTCGAGTAGAAACCGAGCCCGTGAAATCCTTCCATGAAACGAAAGATGTTAACCACTGTGTCACGGAGCCAATTATATAATTTGTATAATATATACGATAAAAATAAAAAACTAATTTTACATTTTGAAAAAATAATAAAAATCATTGAAAATTTTAAAAAAAAAGTCAACCAAATAAATTCAGACAAAATCTATTTTAATAAATTTGTATCACTCACTTCCACGTGAAATTTTTTGAAGTGTTTTTAGTTGGGTTCAAATCCGTACGCAATACACTGTAGAGGAGGATGCTGATCAATTATCAGCGGGCCCAGAAAATGAATAAATTGTTTTAATATAGATATTGTACGATAAAATAATATAAAGTGAGCCAACTGTGGATGGCGGTGCGGTAGGTTGGGAGAGTCTTATCGTATTAGAAATGTGCCAGCTATAAATTGTATTTATTTTCCAATAAGGTCAGGGATTACTTCCTTCCCGCATCTAAGGACGGGACACCGCCATTTTACACGTATAGATCACAACGTATTGAGTGAGCGATCGTCGCTTAAATTAGGTTGCAAAACTTTTAGTGCTTTATCTTATAATAGTTTGATATTAAGGGTTGATGTAACGGTCTACGGCAACACCTATAATTATGACAGTATATTAAATGGCATATTTACAAACATTCGTGTAATTGATAAAATCAATCGTTAAAAGATTTTCAAAAGATCCCAGTTGAGTTATGCATTTTTATTGTTATATAATGATAAAATGTATACTGATAAAAATTGAACAGAGTGCCAGTGGCGTGCTTTAGCATTGTTGGTTTTACTTTAATAAATCAACAATAGTATTTGTCTGAACTCACTCACGTTCACGCGGAATATGTCAAGACCTTAACTATACAGTAAAACATTAATAATGCTCGCCACACTAGTATTTTAATTGGCAGAACTTGGAAGAACAAACAACTATAATTCACGTCCACGATTCTTCAAAAAATGATAAATAAATAAAATTTAATATTCTCAATTATAGCAAAATTTTCATTTTGGTCACGTATTAACGGTATAATAAAACTGTCCATACTGAGATTTGAACCCGAAACCTCCGAAATCTAAGTCAGCACCGTTAACCACTAGCTAAATTTTCATGTGATATAAATATTTTTACTCTATTCTAAAAAAAATATTAAGCGGCTAAAAACCTACTGTAAAAATTAGATTTATAAGACGTTTTACAAAAAAAAAAACACCAAGTTGTCTGCGCTCATCCATCAGACATTAATCTATGTGAGCATTGGTCACGTGACTTGACACTTTAACCGTACAGTGCTTTCAGAAACCTGCGGCTAACAACGTGAGCTTGTTAAGTAAATCTCGTCTCTAACGACAAAAAAGATATACTCTACAAAGCCCACACGCAGGAATTCAATCACAATGATAACAGTTTTCTAAATTTACATATATGTACATACGTCCTTATAACCATTATATGCTTGCTGTTACGTCCTAATCCAATAATTCCTGCATCCAACTTTGAGTCTATGATAATCATAATGAGCTTAACTTGATTGATTTACTTCGATATTCTGTTTGAACGTGGACTCTTCTAATGAAGATTTTGGGATTATGATTCTACTTTTCCCGGAATTCCAATATTGAGGATAAGCCAAAATTTAATTTTAATTTACTTTTAATTCAATCCTTAAAGATAATTTTTAAGCAAAAATTTGTGCTAGTGATCGATCCCAGGATCCCAAAAATTCACATCCCGAATTTATGATAAATGATCAATCCTGGGATTAAAAAAGGTTCCGGGATTCGAAGCCTTAGTTCTGAGTGCTGCTCATCAATCTCTCAAAATCAATTTTGTGTGGTTATCCAAAATCCATTCCTTTTGGTTGAATGAATAGTCATTAGAAAATCATATTCTCTACTATATGTGTCTACTCTACCAATCCATGAGACTTAGACACCTAAACAAACTTAGACATGCTAGAATATTCTTTTTCGACAATGGTTTTTTTTATATATTTAACCTCGGTAAATACATACATATATGTTTACTATGTACAAAAAAAAGGTATACTTTAATATTTCAACAAATATAACAACACCAGAAGCACATTTTTCAATTCAACGTCAATTTTGAAAATATTTTTCTTCAATCCACTCTGCCGTTTTCCAATCGATAACTTTGATTATAGTACATTTTTAAGTGGCGCACCAGACGGAAACAAGATTCAACACTGCCTTCATATTAGAGCTTGCAAGAGGCGCATTTGGGTTAGTAAATAAGCGCCCAAACCATTTTAAAGCTAAAAACAAAACATCTGGTTGTCAACATATGATTATATTGTTTAGCTGTTGCCAAAATGTCAAAGTATTTAACTCCACAAGAATCATGTATATAATTTCTTCAGAACTGTGCTTATACTTAAATTAATTCAACTATTATACATGTATGTCTAAATTTCTCTCCCACCCTTCTCATTCTCTAACAATTGGGCGTATCGAGAGCGATTAGTTAACCACTAGTCCTGTTCTAGCCTTATCATTCTATCCTTTTCAAAAAAGAGAGGTTAAGCGACTGACTAACAAATTCGTACAAAAAAATATGTGTTGAGATAATTCCATTAGGAAGCCATATGCTCCACATTGGAAGTGGACACTGGCTAAAAAAAAAATATAGACAATATCGTTACCGTATTGGCAGATTGAAAATAAATAATCATGTTCCCAATGAGTACCTTGAATATCTTTCTCTGTTTGGAATAAATATCCCAGTTAGTGCTTTTATATTGTCATTATAGACAAAAACAGCATTTTTGTAAGTAATTATTATTAATGCAGATTCAAAGGCAGCAAAAAGGATTATGTTTGAAATACTTTTGCTACATTAATTATCGCCGTGAGAATATTACTGTCAAAATATGTGTTTTTATCGCAAGCTTTTTTATCTACAAGTGAAGAGCTTAATCAACCCACCCGTACACCAATCCACTTCTGTACATTTGCATAAAGCCTTAAGAGCCGAATGCACCAAGCGCAGTTGGTAGCCAGCTTTATAGTGGAAATAAAGAACATTTTATGGGAAAAACACATAAAATGGTCCTATTTGCTTGGCAATTTCATTATTCAAATGGGCTACGCCATACTTTCGTGAGGATATTATTATTTAATATCATTAAAAAATATTTCAATCATACATTTAATGTCGGTCTCAAAGTAAAATAATATATCGCCCAAACTATTAAAATATTATGGCACCTAATAAAGAGCCGATTTCAAAAACTCCTAAAATATTGTTCAAGCATCCACTAGATTCAACGTTTAATTTGTGAGTTATGGTGAATGGTTAATTGTTCTATTCTACTTGTTGTATAATTAAATGCACCATTTGTTTTTCTTTTTTGGTTGGTAGGATCAAATTTAATAAACTTTAAGAAACTTACCACAGTGGAAAGTAAAATTAATATTTTATCCATTACTGAGCACACATGAAGAAATACTTATCGGTCAAATTGATTTTGAGAAAAGGAAGGAAAAGTTAAGAATTGAGTTTCTTGAATCATCGTTATATGTATAGGGTGTATATTCGAAATCATCAATAACCGCTTGAGGAGTAGATGCTTTGAAAATAGTTATAGATTTATCTTTTTACTATTTATTTTCGTGGTTGTATAGTTGAAGTATGGTCAAAAGCACCGTCAAAAATACTTTACTCTTTTATTGTGTATCTCAACCACTACAAAATGCTACAAATTTTCAATTAACTGCGTAGCTTACTGGATCGTAGAGGAATCACACAATGGCTACATAAGTCCAACTTCTATTGTTGTTGAACAATTACTACGTAATCCAGCATGCTCGCTTTCGCGTAGAGGCTTAAGGGATACCTGAAGGGGGTCATGTGTAGCCGCGTAGGCAGGTCTACAAAATTTGCTACGAAAAGATTTCGGTAAGTGATTTGTTTCTTTTTCCCATTGTGTGGCTTTTTGTTGGACGTAAAGTATTTCATTGATACAATAATAAAAAATAAATCGTTTCTCTACTTCATTTTATTTAGAGTGAAAAAATATTTTTTTCGAAAAAATAGTGTCATAAATCGTCTGTTTTGCATAAATGAAACATCAATGGCTGAGAAAACAATGGTTTATTTATTCGCACAACTTAAGGAAACTGATTGCATAGAGTTTTTGTCCTCAATGTGGAGCATATTATGAATCTTTTCTGGACAAAAAATTTTGGCTCATTTTATTCCAAAGTGACTCAACCTCACTTCTTTGGTTAAAGTAAAGATAAAAGTATAGAAATAGGAAAGTGCGATTAGTTTTGAGTCTTGATTTCTCTGCAACATTGATTGGTCATAAAAATGATTTATTTAAATAGAATATTCATTTTTTAAATTTAAAAATGTTTGCGATGTCTGTAAATCTATTTTGCCAATCTTAAAATAAATGAGCTTAGTCGAAGACGATTAGTAAACCACAAGCCCTTTACGTTTTATTTTAGCTCTCTTCAAAAAAGAGAGATACTAAGCAACTGTGTAACAAATAGCTCTCATAGAAAAAAATATAGAGAAACCTCGACGAAACCATATGCTCCACATTGTGAGCAGACAACACAACCAATGATATAACAAAGTATTATAACTAAAATAACTTACCAACCAAATAATAAATATTTTAAAAACTCAAAATATCTCTTTACTTTAAGATTAATTTAATAAAGTAAAGACACGATTACAATCGATAGTGAATATATTATTTTGATTAATAAAGTTTATAAATGGAATATTTCGTATAATAAGAGAAATTGATACCATTATGGTATAGTGTTCTAGAATTTTGTGGGTGGACTAATGAAGCGATTATATTCAAAGGTATTCGAGGCTTGTTATTATCGATTCTCACTATTCATTAACAAATTTGAAACTTAATACAAAATAATAATTATTTAAGGAATATCATACTTTTCTCTCTACACAACAGCACTTTTTTGATTTATTATTTAACAATAAATAAATACACTATTTAATTTAAGATTGGTTGAGCTTGGTAAATTATCAGTGTTAATTTTCAATTAATAAAGCTTTGTACATTACTACACGTTTTGTCACAAGGTTTCTTCTGGTTTTCAGGCATTTCAAATTCGTCTGTGCACTTGTTCCTAGCGTTCAGTACATGGTTATTTAGGTATAGGTAATTCCGACTTATCGCTTTTTAGTGAAACTTAATTCTTTATGACGAATGAGGTAAAAGCGTTCATTAAATTCCTGTTCCACTGTTATTGTGCAGAGCTCGAGAATTTTACATTTTTTACTATTTTTATCAGAGCAAAGTTCTTTATTTAACTTTCTGTGGATTTTTAACTTCATGACACATTATTCAATTAAATTCATAATTAAAAGTTGTAAAATTGTTCTGTTAAAGTAACGTGATTCAGCATGATTTTGATTTACCGCCAACAAAACAATAAACCCTTTCAACAAACGTTACAACAAAATTACAACCGCGCACATAACGTTTCAGATTATGGCAAAGTTTCCCCCGGGCCATTTGTGGCAAACTTTCACACGAACGCGTAGGTAAGTGAGTATTTCATGTGATCAGTAATTTAGATTGTACAAATCTACAGGGCGTTGAATAAAATACTTATTTACGTTTCCGATATTGTGCTGAAGTTAATCTAGAAATAAAACATACGGATCTTAAATAAATAAATAGATTGCAATTAACCGTTAATTTTTGTTTTAACTCGATGGCTGCCACAGACGAGATATCTCGTAAATTTTTTCGTGCTCAACACGCCAGAGACGAGTAATCTCGTCAATAATTAACTATATTAAATGTTGCAAATTATAGCCGGTGTGCTAGATAATTACTATTAATTATCTACGGCAGCTAAAAGGTTAATTAAAAAATCATTTAATTATGGTAAAATTAAAGTTTTTATCGGTCACGTAAAACAACGGTAAATTGTTAACCACAGAAACAAAACATGTAGAGCTTGTAGCTTTAAATCTGTTTAAAGTTTTGATTTTTTGCAGAAATTTACAATAAATTCAAATATATGTAATTGGGACGTTTATCAATAGAATTTAATTGATATGTTTTTTTTAATTATTTTAAGGTGTGGGTGGTAAAAATTTATATATTAAGTAGTAATTAAAAATCAATTCTGTCACAAGACAATCTTTAGACAATCAAAACAAATATTTAACAAAATATTTGGGATAGATTTGCCACATTTGTGTAAAGTATAAATAATAATCGTGCTGCTTATATTCTACTACAAACAATAAAGAGTAACTTCTTAGGGTAAAAAAATATTCAACAAAAAATCATATTGTAATTTTATATTGACATTATTATAAGGGATTGCAATATCGAAAAAATAGATTACAATACCGGTATTTTGGTGTTTCATATGAAATAGTGGTATTACATGGAAATTTCATACAAAACAAAAAGTACTATCAATTGAGATCTCAATACCGGGCGAGTATATCGACATCGGTATGATCATAAACGTGAGATTTTCTTAAGACACTCCACCCTACCCGGGTGTAATCTGAATGTGTTGGGGGAGGGGCAATGTGCAAATTATTAATTAAAATAATTTATTATTGAAAAAAATAAATCGTCTGGATATCACAAACCACGGAGATTTCCAACTAAATTGACCAAGTTAGTACCTGACCTAAAAGCTCTTTGCAACTTATATGAAGCACATAGTTTGTACTTATTGTAATGATTTTTTTTCGTACTTGTCACATAATTGAGGTAAATATGTATTTCGTTACGAAAGTTTAATTAAAAGAAGTATTCACTTTATACATTTTTTATTTGAAGCAATTATTTTTTCTGAATGTGTTCGGTACCCAGCTATAAGATTTTGATTGGGAGAGGGGACGTGTAAATTTTTAAAACGTTGAAGTGGGGCATGGCCTAAATAAGATTAGAAAACACTGACTTACACTTTCATAAAATATAAACACATTGTTAACTCTCGCGGCTCGGAGACTAGAAAAATACTTCTCGGCCGATGGGGGTCTTTTAGGGACCCCAGTGGTTTCCTCATTATTGGCCTTATTATTATGAATTTCAAAAAAATAAATAGTCTAAGGGCTTTAAAATATCTCTCTGCATCATTCCTCATATATTTTTTTGTAAAATCTGTGGTTTTTTAATAAATAATCATATTTTAAGTTGCGCGTAAAAAAGACGTCATTTCAGTGCAAATGTTAATTTGCTACTGACGCGTTCAGCGGCGCTCAGCCTAGTTATCTAACGAACGATCGCTGATAAGCGGGCGCTTATCTCGTTATCGTATTTATATAAACTACAAAAGGTCCAAAAAACTATGATATAAGAATACCATAATTATAAACATTGTATCACCCATATTAAAATAGATATTTAGGAAAATGTGGGTATTGGGGTCGCATTTCTTGAGCTTGGAACCGGAAAAGTTAAAAGAGTTCATCAATTCTAGAACTCGTCAATATTGATAAAACCTATATCAGATTTTAAATATTTCAATTTTCGTACTGTTTTAGTATAATATAATATGTGACGACTTCTATAGATAAAAATTCCGGGATCCCGGTTTTTGTAATACTAGTATTGCGTTATCTTAACCCTTTGAATGAAATAATGCACGACTGAGTATTTTCAGAAGAATTTTTTGTTAATATGTTAAAATTTTTGAGAGCAGATTTTTTAAAAATATAATGTAATTTAACAAAAACGTAATTTTATCGCAAACCTGATTTCGAATCACGCACGCACGAATGCATTCTCTTATTGGCGTATTTTAAAATTCGAATGTTGGCGAACAAAACCCTGCAAGTTTCCCGCCAGTTTTTCAATGGGCTATACGAGGAGTCGACTCGAGAGGTTTTTCCAAAAGACTAAGGGGCGCCAACGCTAAATACGCGAGAGGGGGAGTCAGAAACAGAAACAGTACCGGACAGAAAAAATGTTGAAATCACTACTAAAACTTTATAAAAATAAATGGTTATACCTTTGAATTTGAATTATTTTGATTCTGTACTCTTCCATGAGTTTTGTCGATAACGACCCTGGTTTCGCCTTTCGGCATCTTAAGGTTTTATCAAGTGACTTCGTGCGCTTGATAAAACTGATTTTGAACTTGAATCTATTGAAACTTATATTGAAGTTCTATCAAGAACCTTCAGTCGAAGTTCTTAATTATATTTTTGGTTTAATGCAAGAAGTATTTAAAAATAATTTTATAACAATTACATAGACTTATTAATAATGTATTTTACTCCGCTATGTTTTTTAAATACAGCATACCAGCTTAAAAGGTATGTCGTCAGAAAACATTAGTTGATAAAAGACACTAAGAGAGTTTATGAAAAATGAGGAAAAAGGGCTTTGATTTATATAAATCAATTTTGACCAAGTTGTCAAACGATATGTGCTAATAATATGAAAAAACAATTTAGTTGTACCAAGATTTTTTTAATTACTTTTATATAATTGATCAGTAATTATGAGGAATCAATTTGTTATTAATTGATTTATGGATTCCTGTCCGAAGGCATGAATGTATGAGATGTATAAAGTTCTCTCTCATCTATCCTATTTTAAAATTAGCAAACAACTCCGTCCTAGTCTAGTAATACTCCGAATATGAAATCAAAAAGCACAAGCAAATGTTTAAAGCTATTTTTTTTATAATTTCCTTAGTACGTTACTGTCGTTAAAGAGGCTTGCAACTTAGGCATAAAAGCCTTATTCAAAAGTCTCGATTGAAGCGCAAAAAATGGCAGAGCAGTCAGTCGCGACGACGTGACGTGGGGTTAAGTAACATCCGCCCGTCGATGGATTTGTTTAAGCGAGCCAACTTTGACGAACTTCTTTTTACTTTTGATTTTCTTTCCTGAAGAGAAATTCTGAAAAGTGAAAAAGCCCGGTGTACGGCTTATAATAGAGCTTTAGAAAGTTCAGCGAAGAGTTAAACAATTTAAATTTAAACGAATTTAATTGAAAAGGACTTTTTAAAAATAAGGTTAAGCTATAATATTGTCTTACTTGGTATATAAAGAAAATCTGTTTTTTTGTATCTTATCAATTTAGTATATTTGGCTTAGTTGACGTGTTCGAATCGACAGTTTTTTAAACTCTTCGCGCTATTTTCGTTTACATCAGTGGTTCTTAACGGGGACGGTACCGCCTCCCTGGGGGGCATTTATAAGTCTGGGGGGGCGTTTTAATTTTGGGAGGTGCTGTAGGATTGCGAGGGGGCGATTGAGGATTTCAAATTCGTGAGCTAAAAAAAACGAGTTTCGGAGATATTTTGGGGAAAAGTATACGGAATTGAGGATTTCAAATTCGTCGGTGAGCTAAAAAAAAAACGAGTTACGGAGATATTTTGGGGAAAAAAATACGGAATTGAAGATTTCAAATTGAGGAGATGGCGATAGATAATTTTGGATAATTTATTTCAGCAAAAAGGGACGATTCTTTCAATACGGTTAAGAAACACTGGTTTATATGATGAATTAAAAAAAGCATAATAATTGCAGATTTAAATTGATAAAAATTAAACAATAATTATTGTAAATTCGAACATTCAGAGAAAAGTAAATATGTTGTAATCATTTTTCATCCTTAATTTTTTTTAAAATTCATAATATATAAATGAAATGTATGATTATTATAATTTCGTATTGATATATTTTGCAGATAGATTATTATACGTATCCGATAACATTGAAGCATGTACTGCACACCGTACACGCATATAAGTAAAACTGCACTTTACGATATTTGAAGTTCACTTTCACACCTAGTAGCTCTTTACCGAGGGTCGACCCGTTGGTGTATAAGACCCTTTACAACGTCTCTTGTTTGCGAAGTAAATATATTTCTTAAGGATGCATTGTAGTGCTGAACAAATACGATTTTTCACTATTTACCAACGAGCTTGTTTATTTCTTTTGCTTTAGTCTTCTCAAAACCAATACGTTTTGTTTGTCTCTGTCTTACAACATCAACTAATCGGTCGTATTTTTCTGGTCAGAGATTATATTACATTGATCTGAATTTATATTTTATATTTATATTTATATCTGATTTTTTTTGGTGATAATGATGTCATCGTATAGCGTTGCTATTGGTGCAATTTTGATGTGTTTACGACGAATCGTTCTATAGGCGAGTGATACTACTACTACTACCTAACCCAACCAAACCAAAATGATATGAAAATCTGATCGTATATTTTTTTTATTTTGACCAATAATTATTGTGTTCATACCAAAAATTGATTTTAATTCTGACCATTTAATTAGTTCCTTTTAAAACTGATAAAAATGAACGTTGTAGTGTACTAACTAACGTAAAAAAAAAATATCGACTTTACTTACATTATATTTTATACTGAAAGGAAGTTCATTTATTGAAATCATTATCTTTACAATACCATTCACATGATTCTTTTAAAGCGTTTATGGAATTGAATTGTTAAGAATAGGTTTCAAACGATAGCTTAAAATTGAAACTAAATAGCGAAATTTTGTTTTGGTTTCCTCTGCTACGCCGCTACGGTCTACGATTCTATGGAACACAGCCATGACCCTTTGAGAGACTAGCTATGAGTGGCCATTGTCCGAATTCTCTACAATACTTGCCGCCTTCACCGAATCGACTCGATTCCCACTTTAATGTATAAGATAATTTTGAAAAAGCGAGCGATACTTAAAACAAAATATTACTAAATTTGAATCGTTCAAACTATGTACACTCCCACAGATGTTGTCACTAACGACCATATCAGTGAACGGATTTGTCCGTATAGAGATTGACAGCCATGGTGACAAACAAATAGAACAAAGATTCAAAAACGTTTTTATCTTAACTATATAAACAACAGTCCTATGACGCAGCGGCTAGCGTCGTTGCCTTCCGTGTCAGATCTCACGGATTTGAGTCTTAGTACGAACAACATTTTATCGATCGATTTCTGTTTCAAGACATGGGTGTTTGTGATGTCCTTCCTTCCCACCTCTCCAAGACTTTAATAACTGGGCGTAGTGAGAGCAATTACTTTACCACTAGTGCTGTCTTAACCTTATCTTTCTATCCCTTATACTTTTTTTTCGAATTTTTCATTATATACCAATTTTCATTGGTAAAAGTTCTCAATTTAATTCATTTATTTCAACATAAACTGAAAAAAATTGCTTAAGTTTCATAAAAACAAATATCCATAAGTATCCCAAATCGACTTATCTTTTATTAGCATTTGTTAAATTATCATAACTCAATTATCACGAATTGACGTCATACCCAAACCAACATGACGTTGAAGTTGTGTCAATACTATTGATGTCTGTCTGTATATTTATTTCATACAGGCGTTTGCAAGATTCTTCAATAGTGCAAAGGAATTGATTTCTCTTTTTTTGTTGTGATAGAAAGTTGTCAAATAATATCTAAAGCATAACTTATCTGTATTTACAAAATCTGTATTAAGTGAAAAGTTATTTAATGCATTTAAAAACAAAGTTTTATTTAGATTACGGATTTGATTTTTGAAGCAAATCACACATTTAAATAAAGGAAACTAATACAATAAACGAAATATGAAATGTAATTTTAATATGTAAAATTTAAATATTATATGGCTTGATTCTTTTACCTGGATGTTCAAAATTGATTTTTTTGTGCTGCCAGCGATAAGACGATCATCGGGCTAGTTTTACTTAAATATGAATTCATTTTAAAACTAAAACAATTAACTTTAGCGTATTTTAGGTCAATTTTTGTATTTACGACAGGTTTTGTCTTTACTGATAATATTTAAAAAACTAAACTCACCCAATATAAGTTATCTGTTGACCTCTGAATAAAATAACAAACCACAGAAGAATATCTGAAGTATGGCGAGGAGTTCATAAAAATATTTTTTACTTCGCGTAATATACCACTAGTCTTAGATTTATTACCAAAATTGTCTAAATAATAGCGTTTTCTTAACAACATTAAGGTATTGTACGCGGGAAAAAATTAGTACAACCCAGATAAAGCACATTTATCCTTAATTGTATTTTACATATGTTTTAATATCGTGACGAAAGAATGCATATTAAACCAAAAAAAGTCGATTGTTTAGGTTAAAATAATGATGTTTTAAAACACTGCATTGTCGAACAGTAAAAAATATTGATAAAATTGTGTTGTAGTTTATAAAAGCACTACATTTGAAGAAAAAATAGCTTGCTACAACGCGTAGCAAGCATAACTGTTTTCTTATCAGAAAATGCAACTTTGAATTGTTAAAAAAATGATTGCTCACAAGGTTTTTCTTTATAATAATTAGTGGTTTAATAAGACAAAACTATAAAAACAAACCCATTTAAATTGATAAAAATTTAAATGTTCCTGTGAAATAGAAACAGTCTATGACTTCTGTTTGATATGTGTTAGTCATTCACATTTGCAGGCCTTCTTGTTAACATAAAGACATCGGATATGCTCTGAGTAGCACTCCAACACATTTCTATAGCAATATCTATCTACTTCTCATCCTTTCATTTCCATTATATCAGGGCCGCATTATAATTCATAAACTATATTGTTTACAAAGAACTAAGGTAGCACAACATATGTACAATATTTAATATCGTTTTCTATACAGAACTTTACTCTTACAATCAGGTTGGTTTTTTATGTAAATAACATTTAAACATTATTGATTAACATTTTAAACATCGGTCATATGTATTTTTGATGTCATTTTTTTGCTGTTAATCCCAAGTGACTTGATAAAACTAACATTAAGCTTTTATTGTACGTGTAAAATAAACCTGGCGCATTCTTAATAAGCTGTATTGTATTTTTTTAACGTTTAGTATTTATTGCAATTAAAATAACAACAACAATTAACATTATATAAAGTCATTTTATATTGGTTTTGATTAATTGATATTACAGTTTATTTTAATGGCTCTTTTAACATATAATTGTGTTAATCAAGATAATGACGTTTACGATGATAGTATTATATTATTATACAATTTTAAATTTTTTTAAATGTAAAAACCTCTATTTCAATGTGTCTATTGTATTGAATATTTATTATTGTATATTTCAATTATCTATTGTATTGAACATGTTGAAAAGCATAAATTAAAAAACCAGTTTACATTTATTTGATGAGATTGAGGTCGATTTTTAATTCTGTACCGATATATGATATAGGTATGTTCATCAATTGAAAATGCTCATGGCGAATGAAACTTTTCCTGATCTTAATAAATAAATATAGGTAGGGTACAAAAACGCCTTTTGTTTTTTAAGTAATGACATATTTAGCTGTGAAACAACTATTATACGTCAATCACTCTGTCGTAAAAAATCGACATCGAAAATGAAATGGTTTAAATAATATAAATACATGTAACACTGCATCTTAATTATCATTTATTTTTGCATTAACATTAAATTAAGAAAATTCATTACGAATACCAACATTCTCTATCCACGATTTACCTTCAGCGTTGGAATGAAAATATTTCGTACGTAGCCAGTTCGCTCGCAGTGTTTGTGGGCGTAATGGACAAGGCTAGTACACAGTGTACAATAGCGACTGCACACTTCACTTCCTACTGCCTCTACGAATGTTCTACGCTACTACGTCCCTACGTTGCTACGAAAATGATAATCTGTTGTTGTTATTTTTTCGCATGACGGCTTTCACAACAACACTTAGCGCAAATTTCAACAAATATCATGTAGGTAATGACAACAATGTATTTCGTGGGCTTCATACAAAAATTTAAATATGACAGAAACATTTTAATTTCTTACGTCGGTATAAAATATACAATAAACTATGACAGATTTTTTGGGAAAATTATGCATTTGATTTGCAGAAATGAACCCCTGAAAAATGAAGTGAACCTGGTGAAGTAGTATTTTAAGAATAAAAAAGTTATATTTGTTAAAACACTATAAATGTTTTAAAGTATTATATGTTTAGTGAAAACACCCAGACAAAATTCATTGGATAGTAGTAGATCAGGGCAAAGCAAGACCGTCAATCATCATAAGCTTAGTGCTGTTGACTTACGCTTTATATTATAACATTAAAAAATAATACTTAATTATTAATTCATCTGTTTTTTTATAACATTTAAAAACTTTTTAAAATGATAATATAATAATGATATTCTTTAAAAAGTACTGGTCATTTAAAAGCCCTCCCCATTTGTATCGTCGAGGCAATGTTTCTTGAACTGCCTTCTCCATCGTAGACGTCCTCCATTGTCACGCTAAGTCTAAGTGAATTTTCTTGTACTGCTGTAACCACATTGTGGTGCCACGTTTCGGCAAAGACTGGTCACTAACAGATGAAATCATGCGACATATAATGTTTGCATGTGTAAATTTCAGCGAAAAGCCTTTTTCAGGTTCAACAGTGCGCTAATGGAAAAATATTTATTAACCGAAGTCAAATCATTGGCAAACTAAACTAATTAATCATTATTATTCAACTTACGAAAAAAAATGCGATAACTTTCATTCATTACGTCACGATAGCTCTTCAAACAACATGTTATATTTGATTCAGTTCAAGTCCATCCGTGCACTTGAACGCCTGAAGATGGCGAAAGGCGAAACCCGGGTCGTTAGTGACAAAATATGTGAGAATGTACATAATTTCAAAGATTCAAATGTTATATTTGAATATTAATTTTTAAATATTTAAATAAATTTATTATTCATTGTTTATTTTTGAGTTGAAGTAAAAATACATCTTCGGTTTAATTTTATAGTTCTCAATATTATCTTTATAATATATTAAACAATATGTACACGAAATGTTTTAAGATGTATACAAAGTATATAAATATATCGATGGATTAGTTCCATAATGCTACAACTAGAAATTGTTAGTTTTGAGAAATGACTGACACACCTTAGCTTAATTGTGAAAAAGTGATCACAATTGTTCGTCTTATCTTTTTAGTAAATCATTGAGTTATTTATTTCAAATCATGTGCAAAATAAAATAATACTTCGAGTTGTATTTATATGCAACTGAGATATGATTGTTTGTGTCTCATTATTTTCATATGGAAAACATCTCCTTACCGAGAGAAAAATTGTATTTTTCCTAGTGGAACTTTTGTGGATACATAGAAACGAGGGATTTGAATATAATGAGAGTTATAACTCAAAACATTACAATTAAAAATTATCGTTCTATGTAACTAGGCTATCAATATATATGCATTAATAAGCCCCGTGAAGATTTTACAGGACTGTTAATCAATTTCATTATTTCATACAAATTTGAATGCTGTTAGTGTTTTTATGTTTGTCGTCATTTCATAACGGTATTGGATTGATCCTATAAAGCGATCAGTTCTAAAAAGTCTCTTTTCAAAAAATAGCCCGATGCCATAAAATAATGATAATAAACTTAATTGCAGCAAACAAAACTTCTCTGTAATTTGACTGAACAGTAGACAAGATTATAAACAGTTACTTACTGTAGGATATTTTCGGCCCTTTTTCAACTATTCGATATTCGTAATCATTTTTAATAAAATATGTTATCACAATTTCTCCACATTCAAAGAATAATTATGAATTCCCAGGTAATGGTGTTTTTGCCTTCACCCAACTCGGGTGTTATCAATATCTTATCATAAAACTTGAGTTTGACAAATCGACTTGAATTCGGGGCTATAAAAAACCTTCAATTCTGTAATTTGATTAATTAAAGAAATACCGCTGAAGTAATCTTATGCAGCTGCAAAATTTTAAATATTTTAATACAATGGAACAACATTGTTTTATGTATTTATATGTTTTATTTTTATCTAATACAGAAATGTGAAAATATTTACTCTTTAATTATTATAAAATGTATATCAGTGAAAAAAGAAACTTTGATCGTGCAACATCTCTTTTTACGTACGATTCATACGATTATTTAGTAAAAACTCAAAAATCGAGACCACTGTCCACTAGAAAAAACAGCTGATTATTCCTTGTTTATTAAAATATGTTTTTTTAAATCATGGTTTTAAAAATATTTTGTATATTTGGATCAATTAAAAAAAATAACAGAAAAGTTAGACGTGTTGTTTAAAACACTTCTAACAATAAAGCAAACGCCAACTGCTACTAAACGAGTATTTTCAACGGCAGGAACAATTAACAAATAAGTTAAAAACAAATAATGTATGTATATACTAAAAACTATCCAGATATCCGAATACATTCGAATAGTTTCAGTTTTACTATTCGATATTCGAATAGTTGATAATGACGAATAGTTGGAATACCTATTACTGCTCCATTTGTATGTTTAATTCTTAATCCTAAGAAACTAAATGCGCTTATATTAATATATAAGTCATGGCTTGTCGTACAAATAAATCAAATAGTTTTAAAATATTTATCTTCAAAATCACACAAAACCAACTCTCACTGTTGTATGCAAAAATAAAAAATCTTCTATTCATTATATGTTTAGATTCGTACAATTTACATGACAGATATTCAATTTATTACTGAAGCAAAAACTGAGTATATTACAAACACGCACCATTCTTGGCACGAGTAAGTTTTTTACTCTAGATCGTGATTTTTATTTTTGAGTGAGAACCTACTTGTTATTATTAACTGTATATCAAGATGATATGAATATCAGACTTTCCAGTTACAAAAAATGTAAAAAAAACCTCCAGCTGGAATGTAGTCAAAGTATATCTCAACTATGTGATTGGCATATATCCATGCTGTAACTATTTGGAGGGTTGCCAGAAAATGAGCAGCATCTCATTTCTCATAATATAACTTCATAGTTGTATAAACATGACATTGAGTTCGGAAATTCAGGAATATGATACGGCAAGATTTCAATGGCTGTCTGGTTCTAACGTTTATAACACGTACTGCTGTATTTGTGGTAACTTATTTTGAATTAAGGTGTAAATTAACGGAACGATCTCTCTACATTCGTAATACATAAAAACGTTTTTTATTGTTAGTATGGAACATCGTTTTAATGGTAGGAGAATTTTATTGAATTAAGAAAAACACAATATTCCTTTTTTCTTATTTCCACTTTCATTTATGGTTTCACTCATAACATTTTTTTAAATCCATGTCCGCTCCCAATGTGGAGCATTTTTTTTTTGGATATCAAATTTATGGAGCTTCAAGTACTATGACACGCCAGCGTCAAGGCTCTTTCAGTCTCCTTCATCGATAAAGTTTTTGAAAATTTGTAAATTGCATCCTCTTACCATCGTTTGCAGACGGAAGGGCGTGATCACTACAGAGATTCACGGGAACTCCACATGCATTATTTTGCAAATCACATTCCATATGCTTCCTCCATACTATATCCGTGCATGTACACACACATGCGCATACATACATTCACACATACAATACACAAAAAAGTGGAGCATATAGCTTCTCTTATATATGTATCTCAACAGAAGTTTTTCTACGAGAACTATTTGGTACTAAGTCGCTCAACTTCTTTTTTTTCAAAGAAGGTAATCGGATTATAATGATAAGACTAGGGCAGGACTCCAACAACGCTCACCGCTGCTCTATATGACTCGACATTAATTTGCATGTATATAAAACATAGATGGTATAATACAAAGTGAAAAAATACGAAAAAAAATATTCAAAAGGAAAATTATATATATATTAATTTTTGAGTGTTCACTTAATAAATACTTTCACCTTAAAAACTACAGGCGAAATTATACTTGAGAATATAAGTGCTATTGTAACGAAAAATAATTTGAAAATTATGTTAAAATATGACAGCGTCAGTTTGACATCAAATAAGGGTAAAACCTGCATCACTGAAATGTCAGTTGAGAAATTCGTTGTTTCTCTTTGATTATAACACGTTTTTATACAAATAAAGGTCAAAATAATTTTAATTTTTTTAAATAATTTAAGATTTCGACTGAAGGTGCTTGGTGGAATTTCAATATTAAATTTGAATCATTCAAATTATGTACACTCCCACAGATTTTGTCACTAACGACCCGGGTTTCGCCTTTCGGCATCTTCAGGCGTTCAAGCGCACGGATGAACTTGAACTGACGCTTAGTAAATGGATGTTTCGTGTTTATATATTAAATAAATGTATCACTGAGTCTAAAGCCATCGCTGGCGAAAAAGGGTAAGCTCATGGGAATTCCCAAAGATTTGAGTAGTGAGTGGTTTTTAGAATTATATTTATTTGTTTGTCGGCAAAGGTTTTATGATATTATTTATGATATTATTTATATAGGGTATAGAAGTGGAGACCCAGGAAGGTTTAATATCTCGTTCAAAATCGGAAGACTATGTAACTGTGCCCTATTAATTTCTAAAATTTCCTGGAAAAAGAGCTTATGACTGTCCGTATTTGGGTGTAACATTTTTATCCCCTGTTCCTGATTGAACACGTGTCCTTCCGAAATTAAGTGATTAGCAAAAGTAGACGTGTCCTTTTTCAGTCTAAAGGCTGCCATATGTTCTAATACCCTGATTTTTAAAGTCCTCTCTGTTTTGCCGATATAAAATTTATTACAACAAGAGCATTGTAATCTATAAATTCCAGATTTATTTAGGTAATGTATTTTATCTTTATTGTTAACTAATAATTTGCCTAAAGAGCTTTTACAGTAAAAGGCTGGTCTAACACTATCAGCTAGTTGTTTTTTAATTTTAAGACTAGTATTTCCTAAATAAATGATTCTACGCCAATATCCGAATTAATATCGATATAATAGCCAAGCCGAATTAATATCGAATTAAAAATCATCAAACAAATCGCCATCAACAATGGATACGATATGTCTCTTATAGACAATCTTTTATCAAAAAAACAAACTAAACTTGCAGAAAAAATGTTATTTCAAGGTACATTGTCAAAGGACATAGATCATACTAGGCTCCCATGAGCTTACCCTTTTTCGCCAGCGATGGCTTTAGACTCAGTGATACATTTATTTAATATATAAACACGAAACATCCATTTACTAAGCGTCAGTTCAAGTTCATCCGTGCGCTTGAACGCCTGAAGATGCCGAAAGGCGAAACCCGGGTCGTTAGTGACAAAATCTGTGGGAGTGTACATAATTTGAATGATTCAAATTTAAAATAATTTTAAACTGTTTTTAATCCACGATGGCTAAAAAAAATGAAACAAAAGACAATGGTATAATATTTGAATAAAATAATTCAAATATAATTGATTGTGAAACTTTGTATGATTTTTATACATTATTTATATGCCGTAATTCCAATAAATCTGAAATTCAGTGTTGAGACAATAGTATATGCAAACAGATTTTTATGTGACCAAACCCTTTTATTTTTTCGTCTTTTTGGGAAGTCGTTGAAATGAATCTAATGAAACAAATAAATCTTTATTTAATAACATTTTCAATAGGACAGGTGGTGCACCATTGATATATTTTTTTGTGTGTTAACATTTCTTCATATAAATAATTACTATTGATGTTTGAATCTTCTTGCGTCCACTGGAAAAGTAAAATTCTCACCTCATTTTAAAAATGTATATGCTAAAAATAAGATTATTTTTTGTAAATTCGGTAAAAACCATGTGAGTTCATGAGAGATGAAGTGAGCCAAGTGGTATTTTAGAAACAAACGAGTTAGATTCGTATTAATGTTATACACGTTTTAAAGTATCCTAAAAGTGAAAAAAAACTCATGTAATTACACATTGCAATAGTGATCTCCCTAAAATAAAAATATGCAATCTACCAAAACACCGAGCTTAATCGTGATTGTACTCAAAAGTCCAATAATAAGTTTTAACCTTACCATTTGTCTTAATTTACCATTCAAAGGCTCATAAAATAGTTTGTCTAAAGATGCTTCCCAAAGAGGTGAAACACGTTGTGTCATAATTTGTTATAAAATATTAAATTTAATTTATATTCAAGACTTGACAAAAATCGATGTATTTATTTTATTTTAAATATTTAAAATAATTGTGCTAGCAAACCTTAAACCAATTTTTTTACATGTTAGCTTAGGTATTGGATGATCGTTTATTAAAAAATAGTATTCTGCTCCTCGCAAACTTAAATTTCATTATCTATACATCATTTATGGTCTTATTTTGCGCACTATCGACTCTTGCACAAGTATTTCTAATATAGTGCAATTATATTATAGTGTAGTGTTATGAGATAAGCAGTATAGTTTCTCACAATTACTGCAACGTTTCGTCCGACGCCGCACGAAATCGACGCCCACTTCGAAGGGAAGGATAGATCGGGGTGTAATTAAAACTGTCGCCTGCATGCAAAGTGCAAGAGCACGACGCTAATGAGACAATTAAACTAGCCTCAGGAAGACGGTATCGCTTGACTTTAGTATAAACGTTAAAACGGGTGCAAGAAAAGCTCGCCAGTTTTCAACCAACTTTCAGTGGGACTTCATAAGATATTTTTTTCGACAACCAAGGATTAAATATACTTCTTAACTTTAAGCTATCAGAAGATTTTTGTGAACGTTGCTGCTTATTTATTTTTAATGTCAAACTTTCAATCGCTCAGACTCGAAATAAATAAAATAATTTAAAATGTATTGACTCAATAGGCAGAACTCCATTATTACGATATTTTCAGCAACAATCTTTGTGAACTATTTACTACGTTTTATTTTCTGATTTTTTATGCTAAAAATAAAGTGTATGATAATGAAATGTATGTAGAACTAAAATACTTTGATATTTTTTTACATTATTATCATTGAGTTCGACCAAGTAAATTCCAATTCAATCAAAAAATATACGGCTTGGATAGGTTATTAAGTGGTTACAATGTTTTGAGATTGGAAGGAAATTTTAAAAGCATCACAAACACCAAAGCTTTCGAATAGAAATCGATTAATCTATTCAAACTTGACACAAAAACTAACGACATCAAAACTTATATATTATTTATTTTTAATGTTTTTTGATCATGTTGAAAAATATTAAGTTACAAACAAGGATAAAAGAATTGTAGTTTTATGAGTGAATATTGTATAATGAACATGATTCAACTGGCTCACAATCTTTTTTGAATTCTTTTCCAGTCGATTTACGTATCTCGGTTATCGAAATAGTTGAGAGAGCCAAGATATCTCAGACGCGCTGCTATTCAAGGCATGTCGGCCCAGTATTGCTTTTCTGATTTGAGCTGCATGAATTTTCCGGAAATTCTTTACCAGAGTTTTGAGAATTCTGGAATGATATAATATAAGCTTTTATTGTTCCTTGTAATAATGAAAACAATTTATTCTGTCTTTGGTAATTAAATTTGCTAAAGGACATTTTGAATACGAAAATACTAACCAGAATATGTTTTACGGGATTTTTAACGTGTATAAGCCTAATTCTGGTAAAAATTGTAGATTTTGATAACAGAAACCGAAAAATAAATAACATTACTTAATAAATATTAATAAATATTTTTCTCAGTATTACAGATGAATGATAAATCTACTTATTAAAACATGTGGTTGGATAGTTATGGTTCAAATCTTCTAATATAATATTTTAATTAATGATATAAATAATAATATTTACAGAAGCTTTTCTACGAAAGCTGCATTTTACTCACTTGCTCAACGTCTCTTTAGTGTAGGAAAAGAATTATTGTGCTAGAAGATGAATAGTTGTAAACTAATTTCTGTCACTGTATTTAAGGATTATATTGCTTAGAAAGAAGCTTTAGACATCACAAATACCATCGATGAAATTCGAACAGAAATGGATAAATAGATTGAAAAACAATGGAAATTTAATTCGGAAACTAACAACGTTGGCCATAGATCAAATTTTATTTATAAATTTGAATTTATAACTTGAAACCAGTTTTCGTCATAAAAAAATCTCTATACATATCTATTATTTTTATTTGAAGAATATTTAATTATTTTTTTAATATTTTGCCACCCTTTCAATATTGCAAAAAATACGATAAATTTCATGTCTCATATGCTAAAAATATCTGCTTTAATATTTTAGAACAAGAGAAATAAAGTAAGGCAATACAGATTTGATTCAAATAACTGGCTGAAATTGCAAATCATAATAAAGTTTAAATGAAAAACATCGTCTTTCGTTTTATTAAAGAACATTTTGATTTAATTAAGCACAGAGAATGCGTTTTATTACGAAATTCAACATTTCTTGATTCACAACTCGACTTGTTTAATAAGGTACCAGTTTAAAAATAAAATATTGTTTATTTATTATTTGGATAGAAATGAGCAGTATTGCACCATAGCGGAATAGTTAGCTAGATATTGTTACACCAAAAGAGTTATTAACCGCCTGACATTATAATTGTGATATTTATTTATTATTTCACTTCAATTTGATTGTATTTGTGTAGTGGCATGTGTGGTAAACTAACAATAATAAATTTTATTTTTCAAACATAACTTTCATATAGCAAAACCTAAGTTTTACATTTTTCAAGCAACACTAATAAAAAACGAAACATGCGGAAAAATTTCAAATAATAACTTTGGTTTTTGAAAAAATATATGCAATTTAATTATCTATATATTAATACTCGATAATGTCCGAATGATTGCATGATTGTCCGCGATTTCCCCTCCCCCTGCCCCTTCCCCCTCCCTCCTCAAAGCTCCGCTGACGCAATATTTTTATTCATACTAAAGACATATTTTCCCAATACACTGGTTTATTATTTGACGAAACAAATCAAATCAGTGAAATTTCTCATACAAAAAAATGCCGCGATCGTGGATCGAACTCAGATCTCTGGATTACCAGTCGAGCTCTCTATCAACTGAGCTAACGTCATAATTATCAAGGCGATAAAAATAGTGTATATAAATTAAAATTTGAAAATGGAACGATATTTGTGATTCACAAACTGACTTCGATTGTTTGTATTCAAGATTCAAAATTGGAACACCTGTCAAATAATGATTGTGGTTTATTTTACATAATATAGTTTCGACAGTTAAATGCAAATATTCCATGTGTGTCATATGTATGCTGACGGCTATTAAATATTTTACGTTTTAACAGAGGGTATTTAGAATTTATCCCGATAATTTAATAATTTTGTATCTTTTGTTTTAAATAACGAGTAAACGAGTCTATGCTTTGGAAAAGGTAAATTTATGCTCAAATAGTAATATAAATAAAGCAAGCGAAATAGTTTGATAGATTGGGGACAACGAGATTAAAATACGGCAAAGTGAGCCAAGTTAGGATGATGGGAAAAAGTGAACTGAACCCACCCTTTTTATTGCATAATTTAAATCATTTTTTCTCTAAAATACATTGTTTATGCTTTCGATGGATTCGTCGGTAACTTTGTGGAAGTTCATTTGAATATAAAATAAAAAATAACTTAGATTATTCCACGTATTGTGCTACAAACTGTGACACATGTTTCGCCTTTTTCAGAGGCATCCTCAGACAGACTTACTTTTACTTACTGAAAGTAAGTCTGTCTGAGGATGCCTCTGAAATAGGCGAAACACGTGTCACAGTTTGTAGCACAATACGTGGAATAATCTAAATTATTTTGTATTACTTTTTTATGCTTATTTATTGAAAAAACTTTCACATAAAATTAAAAGTTGATGACAGTTCCCACAAAAAAAATTGAAAACGTAATTGCACTTAAAAGTCAAATGGAAAAGTTTCACCATTTTTATGTTTGGTTCCCAAGACTCATTAATTCCTAAAAGGCTCATATAAAGATTCATATAAAGACTTAAAGACTCATATATTCCTAAAAATAAGCTCCGTTTGGCGAATTAGTGAAGTTAATTTATTCTTATTAATTTGATAAATATGCATTTGATTGTAACATGGAAAATTGATAATTTTGTTTTGATAAAATGTGCAATTAATTTATACCATTTTGCATGTGAAAAATGATTATTAGCAAACTTAAACATTATTTCAAAAATTAAGTAATTTACAATTTAAAACTGCAGGGCTGTCGATATATGTGCCGAGGTCGATTTATGCTACTATGAAAAATGATTGTTAGCAAACGTGAACATTATTCCAAAGATTTAATATTTTACGACATTTCTGTCACTACGAAAAATAGTTGTTAGCAAACTTAAACATTATTCCAAAAATTAGGTAATTTACGAGGTATATTTCTGCTAATAGGAAAAATAATTGTTAGCAAACTCAAAATTATTCCAAAAATTAAATAATTTACAATTTAAATACTACAGGGCATGCTGTCGATATATGCCCCGAGATATATTTATTTTATTTTTAGAATTTCTGGCTTATTCAATAAATAGGTTTGTAATTTTCTGACTTCTTAAAAATGCAACAAAAATCCCCCCGTTGAGGTCAACGGGCTTACAGCTAGTCTATATATTAATACTCGATAATGTCCGAATGATTGCACGATTGCATGATTGCATGATAGTCCGCGATTTCCCCTCCCCCTGCCCCTTCCCCCTCCCTTCTCAAAGCTCCGCTGACGCAATATTTTTATTCATACTAAAGACATATTTTCCCAATACACTGTTTATTATTTGACGAAACAAATCGCTGAAAAAATTTCATACAAAAAAACGCCGCGACCGTGGATCGAACACAGAACTCTGGATTACCAGTCGAGCTCTCTATCAACTGAGCTAACGTCATAAATATCAAGGCGATAAAAATACATTATATAAATCAAGCATTTGAAAATGGAACGATATTTGTGATTCACAAACTGACTTCGATTGTTTGTATTCAAAATTCAAAAATGGAATTGTGACGTCTGTCAAACAATGAGAGCTAACGTCACAATTATCGGCAGCGATAAAAATAGAAACTATATATTAAATTTCGTTTGAAATTGGAACCTTGCATATTATATATTTTATTTTACGAACATTTCTTTATTCCTCTGTACCCTAGAGGTAGAACGCTCGATTGATATCCTGAAAGTTGTGGTTCGAATCTAGCCATGAGCGTTTTTTTTTGGTTTATAACATTTTTTTTTTTTTGAAAACTTTCTTTTTAAATCACATTACATCTTGATCGTATGAAAATAAATGCTATCAAAATAACAAAATCCGATTGACTAGCGAAATAAGTTTTTCAAAAAATAAATATAAGACGCAATTATTTCAAGATTTGTTTTTAATCTAGGTACATACGTGGTATAGTTAGTTGTTGGCGAAAGCATAGTTTCAGTATGTGTAATAAAATAACGTCAGTAAAAATCATTATATATATATATTCTAAAAAACAAGTTCTATTTGGAGAATAAGTCAAAATTTTGATAATTTTGTTTTGATAAAATGTCTAATTAATTTATAATATTTTGCATGTGAAAATTGCATTTTTTATATAAATATAATTTTATTCTTTGCCCATTTATTTTCCGACTTTTTTCTCACATTCCATTGAAGTGAAAAAAAGTAGATATTAAATTATTCTAAAAATTAGAATATTAGATTATTCTAAAAATTCCAAAATCTATATATTAATAGTCGATAAAATAATCACTTTTCACAAATCACATTTAACAATTCACAAATGTGTGCGTAGTGATGTCCTCGGATCTTTTTCTTTTTCTACGAAATATTTTTGTTAGCGTACTTGAAAATTAGTTAAATAAAATATATACTACAAAAAATGGTTGTTAGCAAACTTAAACATTATTCCAAAAATTAAATAATTTACGAGGTATATTTCTGCTAATAGGAAAAATAATTGTTAGCAAACTTGAAAATTATACCAAAAATAAAATAATTTACGAAAGTTCTGCTTCTAAGAAAAATGGTTGTTAGCAAACTTAAACATTGTTCCAAAAATTAAGTAATTTACAAGGACTATTTTTGCTACTATGAAAAATGGTTGTTAGCAAACTTAAACATTATTCCAAAAATTAAATAATTTACGAGGTCAATTTCTGCTAATAGGAAAAATAATTGTTAGCAAACTTAAACATTATTCCAAAAATTAAGTAATTTACAAGGACTATTTCTGCTAATAGGAAAAATAATTGTTAGCAAACTCAACATTATTCCAAAAATTAAATAATTTACAATTTCAATACTACAGGGCATGCTGTCGATATATGCCCCGAGATATATTTATTTTATTTTTAGAATTTCTGGCTTATTCAATAAATAGGTTTGTAATTTTCTGACTTCTTAAAAATGCAACAAAAATCCCCCCGTTGAGGTCAACGGGCTTACAGCTAGTTTTTATTATTCTTTAATATCTTAATTATTTACTTATTAGTTGTTTTTTAACAATCACTTCAATTTTATCAAAGACACCTCAAACCCGCATACTTTTCTAAATCAATCCATTTTTTCCATGGATTTTTTTAATATCTTTTAGTAAATAATTTTCAGTTTATCAGCTAGCTTTCTAGTTTTCTTCGTGGGACGCATTTTAGAAGAATCCACGAAATGAAGTGCAAGGTGAGGCCGATTTTATAAGCAAGACGGGATATATTCAACAATAACGGTCAATCGGGTAAATATTTGTGGAGGAACTATAATATTTAGACGAGAAAATCGAGAAATCAGGGAACTATTAATGCGGGACTGTTTCACATTTTTGTTCAAGGTGTGAAATTGGAATATGGAAATTGAACGATCCATACGGTAAAACGAAGAACGCAAAAACGGCATATCGGGGTAACACTGTATTTTAATGAATATATATATTTTGATGTTATCATTAACGCGTATTTAAATTGAGCTTCTAAATAATTGCTTCAAAGCACTTCTAGGTATCTTAAAAGAAGAAAGGTGAAATAATTATTATCTAATTAAATTGAATGTGAACTTTTGCAATCAGTATATCATACATCAAAGCTTTTGGCAGCGTAAATAATGCTGACATACGTGCATCTAGTGAAAATAACAAGTAATTCAAAAAAGTAATACTTCTTATAAAGAACGTGAAAACCTTTTTTATTATCCATATAATATTTTACACTTTTCAAACAAGTGTGTGCAACTAAGCTTTGATGAGTTTTTCTCGTACTTTACTGAAATTCAAAAAAAAGTTTTTACGTATTCAATACATTTAGTGAGAAGGGTGTGACGTTGTTGCGGGTATTTTTTGTATGTCACGTTGTTGATAATAATTCCTTTATAAAGAAAAAGGCAATAATTACTCTGCATATAATATAAGATATTTTTTAAAATGTTATTGCTATACGAATACACTAAAGAAAATGCATTGCAAAGAGCAGTAGAACTAATAACATTGACTAGTGTTTTTGCTGAGAAAACTATTATTCCCGTCTTTTTACTAAAAAATATCTACAATTTCAAGAAATAACCTTTTTAACTTGTGATTTTTCTTCTTTATAAGGTTCTTAAAATTTTAAAATTATCAATCAGATTCGTAACTCAATTTCACATTTTTTTTAAAATTCCACAAAAAGTCATTACCTTCTTCCTTGGAGAGGCAGTAAAGTGAAAAGAGTGTATTGTATAATATCGGCAAGATACATTTAAATACTTTATAACCAAAATTCACAGATTTTTAACAAAAAATCTATCGAACAATAAAGCTCTTAATAAAAAATATTTTTTGTTTTATTTGTCCAGATTATTCATAGATATCATGACTGTTTTCACTCATCGCGAGCGTTATCAACTAAAAACATATAAAAGAAAACATAGTTATTTTTACAAAATTATGCAAGCTTAATAATAAAGAGTTTGGTTCTCGTCTAAAATAAACAATGTGGAAAAGTAAAAAAATATTTTCAATATACCTAATGCCTTTTCACTAAGAATTGACAATAAGCAAAGTTATAATGCAATGATTAAAAACAATTCTTATCTCAATCAATAATTGGGAATATGTACAAAAAAAATTTTTTTTAGTATTATACATTTTCACCAAGAATTGACAGTGAAGACATTAAAAATGACATTGACAGTTGTGATAGCTTAAACAGCGATGAAAATGTTTATTTCAACCAAAAAATAAAATAAGAAACAGTGCTTCGTTACCAACATAAACGATTGATTATGATAAATTTTAAAATAATATAGAGAAGCATTTGAAAACTGCCAAAGATTTTCACATTGATAGAAAACTCTTTATATTCACCACAAATAGACATTGTGTGATTTGTTTCACAATAATTCTGATTTATAAATCTTCTGTCAAAGTTTCTGAAACATGTTATCCGTCTGCCGCGATTTGGGATAGCGATAACTACCAATGAAAATTCCGAGAGAGGTTTTCATCTTAGGTTTCCGTCGTGGAAATTCCACAAATCCAACGGCTGGCGGTGGAATTCTGCAGCCTGCCTCGCTCCACCGCCCGCGCACTTGCCTCGTCTCGGGTTCTGCGAGTTCCGCATTCACCAGACAAAATATATTATACAGTTGACAATATTTTGAACGCGGGTTAAGAAAACTATCACAAAGATAGGCCTGTTGTAGAACACGGCCTTTATCACATACTCAGATGAATACTTGTGAGACATAATAATTATTATATAACTTATATTGCATATTACTGACATAATATTTATAATCAAACTTATTTACTCAATATAATAATATTCGGAGGCCCTTATATAATAAGAACAAATATAAAAAACTGATTTAAAAATAAATAGACTATATGCTAGTTTTGAGTATGGTGAAAAAAATTTGGTTATGAAAAATATTTTTTTGATTAAGAAATAAAATACAAATTAATTTATATAATTAAAACCATTTTGTTCATTCTATAAAATCATCATTAAAGTAAGTATTCATCCTGAAGACAATATTAATAGTCCTATAATTATTATTAACGATGTATACTAGTGTCCACAGCATATTTTCCGAAGTAAATGTGAAACACTATATTCATTTTTTATGGATAGTGTTATCTGGATCTATCTTCAATATCGACTTATTACGGATGAATATAAAATTTAATATTGTAAACTTTTTATTCCTTTTATGTACTACAACTTGTGACACGTGTTTTGGCTCTTTAAGAAGTATTATCAGACTATCGCAACGTTTACGAATAAATTAAAAAATGATTTAATATTAATGTATTATATTATAAATTACAAAATAAAAGTTGGGGTGTCCTTTTCTACTGGACGCAGTAAAATAAAAACTGAGATTGTACAAATTAAATACTAACTATTTTCATTATGTGTGGCAAAACCTGATGAAAATACATTCAACAATAGTGATCCACATATCTTATTTAAAATGTTATTTTCTATTCCATCTTTCTATTAATGACTTAATTTTTTACCAAAAACTCCAAGCTATTCATTGTTTAGCTTTTATTATAAACTTTATAGAGAATTTCAACATTTTATTAATACAAAAGTTATCAAATTTAATTTTATATTGAAAATAAACTTCCACACAGTTACACCCAAACCTAAGAACAAGACAGTACTGATGGTTCTAATACTCATTTTCAGGTGTAAATTTTTAATTTTCCAGACAATTTTCTTAGTGATATTTATGTTATCAAACAATAAAACAACTATTCCACTCACTTAAGCTTTGACTATGAAAAATCTAAGAGTATTTTAGTCATCTCATTCATTAGACCGTGTTTTTTGACTTGAAGTTTTTTATTTTGCAAACATCATGAACAGAGAACTGAATAAAACTGCTTAGTGCATCAAAACTCAATATATATATATATATAAGAAATTGATAGTACGCACGGTATAGTATTTTTTTTTTGTTCGTAGTAAGCTTAAAAAAATAATTTTAATTTTTTTGGGTTTCTTTGAAACACGCATTATAAAACAACAATACCTCGACTGACTCTACACAAACAACTCGCAGCATCTTGCGTAGCACATTATATAATACGTCAATAAGTTCCCAAGAGCGGTTGTTTATTTTGACAAAAGCAAACGGATCCATGTTTCATAAGGGTTCTTCGAATAGTTGAACGCTGTATGCGCTTAATAAAGGAAAATGATCCCCAACCTGGAAAACTTTTTAAGTTGTTGTTGTCCGACCATTATTTGGTATAAGAGTTGTTTAATTTTTTTAGAAAAGGAATTTATAAGCGCATATTTTTGCCATTATAATGATAAAAAATGAGTCATTAAGTAATTTTGTGATATTTAATTTTAGTTTAAATTAAAAACATACTTATTAACAGGCAACAAATACCCCGAGAATACAGTTGTTTTATAAAAAAAACAAATTGAGACGGCCTTTCTATAACACAATATAAGTGTTGTTTTTTATACAGCACGCTTTATAAATTTAACTTCAATAATTCTTTTTGTAGTAAGATTTTTTCTACACTCTTTTGCAGATGAAAAGTTACGTTTTTGAGGATTTAGTTGAAGTATTTAATTGACGTGTTAAAAAAATCTTTTTTTTAATTTGTTGCGAGTGGCATTCTTATTTTGGTACATAAATGTAACATAACCTCAATCATTTTTATTTAATATTTATATTTAAAAAAAAAACATACTAATGACGTATTTGACGTTTGAAGATACATTGTAAAATAATTATTTTTATTCAACATACAAAAAAAAAACAAATCAACATACAAACATTTGATAACACAAACGCTGTAGTTTGAGGCTTTTTGTTTTTACCGCAAAATGTTTTTGATTAAAATTACATCCATTCAAAGTTCATTTTCAAAATAGCATTTTATTTCGACGTGGTCATCAATATAAAATTTATTTAATTATAAATTGTTTGTTCGCTTTGATAGAATGTATATTTTTTGTAAACACTTACAAAATGTTATTTTTTGCATTAAACTTTTGAGGGCATATATTAGTTATATTGATTGCTAATTAATAAAATTTTCGATTGCAATTAATTTCCATAAAACTTTTGTCCTTAAGACTTATAAGAAAACAAATTCAGGAAACATTTAAAATTCTTTTTTGAAATGTTGTCATTGTCTGTCATACAATTATAAATTAGCGCACTTTAATTTTATTGACAGTACAGTTCACGTTTCATATACAATGTGTCAATGAACTGACATGGTTACGTAGTGGCTAAAACTTTTAAAACAATTGTTTGAATTTTATATAAATCTTTTTTTATTTGTGAACACATTTATTCAATAATATTTATATAGTTTTGGTTGTCAGCTAATTAATAAAAAACATCAACATATTTTAGTTCAACAATTAATGTAACTTTATACATGGTTGAAGGCAATTTATATTAATATACATGTATATCTAATCAGAACTATTCCTAAACTTATATTAACTCAGCTATATGTACTGGCTTAGAAAAGATACACAATAAATCATCTCATCCTTATTTACATGCTTATTTTTTGCAAAATATATTAGTTAATAAATTGAATTTAGTGTCTCTCAGATATATTCAAAGCATATTAGTTTAATTTTAAGTGATTTTTCATAATTAGTCACATAAGCATCTCGTAACGGTCTTAGCAACTGTGATTAAGGTTGTTATGTTAAAAAGAAGAAAAAAAGTATTTTTTTCTTATTTCACAAATATTTATTAGAACCGATTTTGCTTATCACAAACATTTTCAGCTGACAAGAAAATATATCTTGATTGAGAGCTTTTTGTACAAAACCAAAAAAGGCGAATATTTAAACTGTACTTGGTTTTTAAAATTAACATATTAAGGCGCAATATTAAAACAATGACATTAATTTTTAATTTAAAAAAAAATGGCTTATTTTTAAAAATTTGATCAATAGATAATTTCAAAAAATATCATGCCAATTCAATTAAAAGTCTCAAATTGTGATTTTAAGTGGTCTTTTAATCGATAGCACATCAAACAATTATGCAGAATTGCCATCTTTCAATACTCGTTTTGTAAACAAATTTAAATATCTTATTTTGGTTTGAATAAAGCGTTCAACTACAAAATAAAATCAATCTTTGTGCCTTGCGATATCCCGGGAATGGCTACAACTGTCAATTGATAAATTCACGACATAAATCGTAGCAGGTCTACGCTGGGTTCTACGACCGAGCGTAGAAAATGCGGTGAATTGGTTTTATGTACCCGTTACGTTATTAACAAACCTAGTGGCATTCGTCATTGGAGCAAATCTATTTTACCTTTGTGACTTTATATTAAGAAACAGCTATTTTTTAATTTTTATCGAAGCAAAATAAACCGCCAGATTTAGTATAGCGGTGTGTTATTAGAACTTTATTTGTAATAATTAGTATTTAACTTTTTTTATTAAAAAGAAAATCATTATTCTTTTTTCCATTGCATTTTCTTACCATAGTCATAGCGTTAATCAAATTAAAAGTAATGAAAAATATCAATTATGATCTTAAACAATATTATTTGAGTCAATCTAAAGATGCTCATTGTAAATATTTGGTTTATAGGCATTATATCACAAATTAAATATTAAAGTTTTACCTCTGCATTATTGATTTTAAATTAGGACTGTAGTGAGCATTATTATCATTTGATAATGCTCGTCTCGAAGGAAACGGGACTAGATATAAATTAAATAAAGTGAAATGATTACTAAAGTGTTTTTTGTTTCAATAAAAATAATCACCGTGCTAAAAAAAAGTAGTATATACGATTCATAAAAACAAAAAATAATATTTTTCTCAAACCTTTCATTCAGGATCGTTTCAATTCCACAAGTAAGCGCTCATAATCTTTGGCAAACCGTTTATTTCCTAGAAGCTCAAAATTAATTCATTCCAATCATAGCCTTAAAAAAACTCTCATTTTCCTGACAAAGTTAAAATAGCGGTTGCTAGAAAAATAAATATTTTAGGTCGCCTCTCCCAACGTACCAAGTATGTTATGTTTTCATTTCTTTTAAAGTCCTCAGTATCAAGTACTTTTTGCAAATTTGTCACGATTAGAATTTTTTGTTATAAAATTTTACTACAAATACAAATATGCGTTTTTTAAAAATCTATATTCACTTCGAATATGGTGTGCTAATGCAAGTGTCGTAATAAAAGTTTTTCTGTGAGAACTGTTTGTTTCTCAGTTCCTTTTTTTCTTTGAATCCATGCCCACTACCAATGTGGAGCATATAGCCTCCTTATGAAGGTATCTCAACGGGAAAAAAATCTGCAAGAACTGCTTGTTACTCAGTTTCTCAATCTCTCTTTTTTAAAGAGGGTAGAAAATGAAAGAATACTACTGAGACAGGACTCGTAGTTAGTTAATCACTCTCGCTACACTCCCTTATTTAAGAATTGAAATGACGGGAGGATTTTTTTAAACAACACAAATAATCATGCAATTAAACAAAAAATCGATAAATCAATTGAAAAATGATATTCGTTCTAGAATTCAAACCCGTGAGGTCCTGCATGAAAGCCAACGTCCAACCACTGTGCCATTGACCTGATGCTTAACTACTCTTTAAACTTGGTTGCTTAACCATTTTTTTTAAACGAACAGGTCTAGTGTGAAACTAATTGCTCTCCATGCGCCCTGTTATTAGGTCTGGAAGACTGAAAGGAATTTTTCGGACATCAAAAAATGTATGCCTTCAAACACAAATCTATAAAGCGATTGAAAAATGCTGTTCATACTGGGATTTGAGCCCTTGCGTCACCGTGAACGCGCTACAGATCTGACAAGTTTTTAATATTAACCATCAATGAAAACATCATTTCATTCAACTAGTAAGCCCAACCTTTTGTAATAATAAACGAAGCTTTAATTAAAGCTTGCTTGATTGAAAGCACAAATTAAAATATCAAGTTAACACTCGCTGTAGAATGCTGTTACTCAACTATGCACTTGCAAATAACAAATGCATTTGTGTATAATTAATTTAATACCTCAACCGTTTCAATACAGTAATGATTCCTAAATGGAGAGCAATGTTACTGCCACACACACAGCGACATCTTTCGGGCTTGAATGTAGTTAATGGATTACAAAATGTCCGACTAAATGATATTGAAATTTGTAAATGTCTCTTGGGGACGATTTACAAAGTGTTTAAAAAGTATTTTCATCGTTCAAAATTAGGTATTATTAGTTTACTATAAAACCATGTTTTATTGCAGAAAAATTTTGATATAATAACAGACTAATGCTGGAGAGACAATGAAATGTAAACATGTTTAACAATTATTAGATGTTTTCCCAATTTACGAGATATTTTACCAATTGTATCCAAAGTACATTATACAGAGATTCCACTGTTTTTATATTTTTAAAACTGAGCATTTACAACTTTTGGGCTTTCAACTTATTTGATCTCGTTGGTCATACGTTTAAATCTTCAAACTGACATAATTTATTATATTCAAAGATTTTTTTACATCTTATTAATAAAAACGGGACATAAACAAAGTGATAACCAATCATATAGTTCTTTAAGAGCCTTGTTATTTTATCATTAATTTGATTGTTAATAAATATTTTAAAATATCTGTAACATAATGCTTTATATTAAGTAATTAGCAGGACTGAGAAACAAATTATCAATTAAAGATTATGAGGAGATACGAAATTATATACCAACTTAATAAGCATTTACTGTAAAAATTGAACCGCTCTTTAATATTTTACTCATTAAAACTTCTTTATTATTTCTCACGTGAGCTTGGTTACAAAATTCTTGCATTTTTTTCATTTAAATACATGTAAATATATTACTTAATTAATCAGTTTACATCGATTTCAAAGAATTTACACTTATATGTAATTAAAACTTCATTTATACATATATATAATAAGCGTTCCTAAAATACAGTTAAACGTGTTCATTTTCTGAATCTATTTATAAAGTAGCTTATTATCCACTTCCGGAATAAGGTATGAAAGGCTATCTATCCCATTTATTTTATTTTCCCTTAGTCTATTGCATCAATTTTTCTTGTGTTATCGTCATAGTGTCATTCTTTTATCGCATTATGGGTCTCTCTACATTCTTTCAGCCTGTTAAAAGACCCTAAAACAGGACCCTTACTGTTATCATTTGACCGCAATATCAATCAGTTCAGAGTTACGCCAATGAAAATGGTAAAATATTTGTCAAAAAAAAATATATGCCAAAACGAAATGTAACGTTTTCGTTTATACTTCACGTGAATAAGCAACCAAAAAATGTCTTTGGCAATGTTTAAATTAAAGTTTACAGTGTGGTTCTAACTAAATGTTTAAATTCTAAACAGTTTGGAATAAATTTCTTCGTCGTATATTTTTGTCCTCATTCAAATAGAAATTGAACAGGATTTTGCTAAAACAATAACTGTACAGATTTTTAAAAAAATATTGACCTGTGTGGCAAGAAAGAAAAAACACTGAAAAACCACGACTCTGCTGGATGGATAGTATGTCAATGGACTTCTTTTGGGGGTTAGCGACTGGTTTAGGAGAGCCGAAGACCGAATGGAGTGTAGGAAATTGATTGACACGGCCAAGGTTCTCCCAGGACTCTAGCGCCAAGAAAAAGAAGAAGAAGAATAATTATGTATAACTTTAAATAGAGCTTGAAAATAAGAGAAAAATAACTTCAAAGCTCCAGATAGTGTCTGGTGAGTATGTGTCAAATAAATTATAACAACAAAGCTGCTTAAAAACGGGCTAAATTGTTGAATTGGAAAGCTTGTTTGCTATTTGGTCAGAGAATGTATAGATTCCTTTTGAATAAACTGATTTTTGCAACTCTTTGCTCATTATTTATTATATTTTGAATGAGTTGAGCGTAGGAAGAGCGTGACAATATGACAACATTTAATAATTTTCAAATATAATTTTATCCACGACAAAATGTATTGATTACAATAATTTTCACCACTTACGTTAGTAAATTTTTCTGTATGGATCTATTTTGATTAAGAAGATGAAGAAAATCATTCTTTTTTAGCGTAGCAAACGATATTTATAAATAAGGTATCAGTTTAAAAAACAGTAAGATTCTACACTTTGAACTTTTTCAAATAATTCATTAAAATGTGTTATTACTTATACGATAAACGTATTTGTGTTAAAAGGAAGCGTTAATGCTGAGATAAAATTCACAATCAACTTTCCTAATAAAGCGGAATCCGGTTCCGTGATTTAAATTTCTCAGTAAAGCAACATCTTTTGTTCGGCAACGCTTTGTCGAAACATTTTTCAAAACGCTAAAATTAGCTCGCCCTGTTCAATTAATTATTTTGGTAAAGGCCGAAAAATCTCCGGACAAAAGAGGTGGCGGGCAAGAATTTATAAATCAGTTCCCTCCGGTCCACGTGTTCGTCTGTCCACGCTACGTGGGACGTAAAATGTTTTGTCTTTGCACGTGGTTGGACAGAACTGGTAATACGGCGATACACACAAAACACAGGTGTGGTAAATTATTACCTATTCTGTTCATTTTATTCACTGATAATAATTAATATTGTTTTGATACTTGAAGTGTATTGTTAAGCATATCCTCGACTTAACTTGCAAGTTATAGAATACACATAAGATATTTATTTTTAAAATTGAATTTATGAAATACTTTATTGAGCAGAGTTCTACACTATGCGATAAATATTTTATACACAACGGTATTGGATTGAAGCTGCTTAATGACCATGTGTGAACGGAATTCTATATCTTTTATTTTGATTCGGTAATTAGAACTTCAGCAAATATAATATTTTTTCGTAGATGTAATTATCAATAGAAAAATAATATGATAAAAATGCTTCAATGGCATTTTAAAAACGGTTTATTCATCTGATAGAAGCGCTAGCTTCAAAGTCTTAAATCAACATTTAAAATACCTCCACACCCCATTGCAGAAGGAAAAGCAAAGTCTATCGAATTGTCAACGAAATAAAACACTTGATCTCCGAATAAAGGCAACTGTAAAACGCCTCGAATAATTTTGCTAAGTGTTTACGCAGTCATTCGATACAGTTTGTTTTAAAACATTGTGGTTCTCAATCATAAACTTTTGGGCGGACTAAAAAAACATATGTTTTTTTTTCAGCAATGTCTGCTTGCTCTTACTGTGCGTCGCACTTACTCTTTTTTTAACCCATATACGCCTCCTATTTCGATCATACCATTACACGGTTACTTGGAGATTCTCTACCCCCCACCAGTCTCTTTACGTCCTTATATGTCAT
Organism: Himalopsyche anomala; assembly: GCA_031772345.1. Taxonomy (NCBI): domain Eukaryota; kingdom Metazoa; phylum Arthropoda; class Insecta; order Trichoptera; family Rhyacophilidae; genus Himalopsyche; species Himalopsyche anomala. The sequence continues at coordinate 8,785,483 of CM062841.1, read as the reverse complement.
CTCAGTGTCTTGTTACTCTACGCAGTACATCATATGAATGGTCATCAGAAATTTATCTGGTTTACAGAAGATACGGACATGATTAAGAGTCTTTTGGGGCATTCGCAGCGTATATTTAAGCCAGCTCCATCGTAGCTTTTGACGTATTGAAGGACAGGAAATTACTTTCTTAATTTGTAATACACTTGATTTATTAGATTTTGTTTGAGTACGGGGAAACGATTACAAAAACATAATATACTCATATACTAAAGTAATTAGTGGCTGACTAATACTTTTTGATTTCAAAATATTCAAATTAAAAAAAGAGTAAAAATGTTTTGAATACTTTTAGGGTGTTCACTGCCAATACTTGGTGGAAAGGCAATATATAAATAAAAGTACAATATTCCTCTGTACTTTATCCCACTTTATTTAAAAGGTCAGGACCGATTTCTAGTTCATCAATTGACAATGCTTGCAATAAGCGAAACCGGTCCTGACCAGTACAAAGGAATATTTTGTTTTTATTAATGAAATGGATACGACTAAGGAAAAGACTGGGTCCAAGGTATGACGGTATTGGGAACCGCTGTCATTTAAGTCCACCCGTTTTAGATCGTTGCATATCTCGCTGTTACGCAACTCACTCCCTTTCACATGGGGGTGGAATCAACCCGGTCGAGCCTTTTGATATGGTAATCGAAAATGTTGAATCTCTTTACAATAAAAATTCAAAAAACCTAACCCCTCCAGTCCTGCCCGTTATTTTTATCAATTTCAACAAAGCAAAAGCGGACGATTGTGTTTTTAAAGAATTCATTTAGAAGCGGAATAATTGATTTTTTCAGAACAATTTTGTGAAATAATTGTTTTTCTTTATTAACACGTAAATTGGTTTTGAATAATTGATTGTTATAAAATATAGCTCCAGGCTTTCGTGTCATATATATATATATATATATATATATATATATTATCAAAATAATTTATCATTTTTATCGCAGATAAATATGCTCGCGGCGTGAGTAAAAATATTTTATTTAATCATCTACATTCTACGCTGCAATTCAGCAAATTATTTTTTGAAATATATTATAATACTTTTTATATCAGTGATAGTACCAAAATGCCAAAAATATTACACAACAAAAAATAAGTCCACTTAATATCTTCTAAAATTAATTATTAGCTAGTCAGGTCCATGTTACAGTGGTCAACGTTGTTGTCTTACATTCCGGAATTCACAGGTTCGAACCCCAGTACGAACAGCATTTTTTCAATCGATTTATCAATTTCTGTTCAAAGAGATGGATGTTTGTGATGTCTGAAAATCCTCTCCCCATCGCCATTCTAATCTTTAAGTAACAGGGTATAGCAAAAGTTTTTACTTATAAGCTTATTACTAGTCCTGTCCTAGTCCAATACTTCTATCAGTACTTTTTAAAGAAAAAAAAAAGGTTGAGCGAATGAGTAAAAGTCGGTTTTCTTCATTACGAGGTAATATACTGTACATTAAATGTGGATTTTAAGAAAAACTAACCAAAAAATTGTATCAATTAATTGTGTGTCAATTAATTTAAGTTTTAACATATTTAACGCAATGTTAAGCTTGATAGTTTTTTTAGAAAATCCTGTACAATGACAAACAGGCTTAATTTTAAATGAGACTAAATTGAAACAGTAGATATAATAATTACTATTTGTACAGCGGAGTGGATTCATAGGACGAGCTTTAGAGACTCACAATTAATGACTAAGATATGTATTTGAATATGGTAATTTTGCAGGTTTGGGATTATCTAAAACACCTGAGCTTCACACCTGGTTATGTTTGTGCGTTCTGTTTGATGAATCTCGACATTTCCTAATTAGTTACAAAGATTTCACTCAATTTGAATGCGATTTCGAATGAAAATTTCTTACCCACAAGAAGAATATGTAAAATTAAATAATTAATTATCATGAACATCTTATTCAATTAGATAAATGGATCCGAACATTACACAAACTTGAATATTGGATATTTAAAAAATCAATTCCCGGAAAACTATTTATAGTCAAGTTAAAGTAATATGATAATCAAAAGGAATAAAACAAAGAATGAATATTTCGAGAAATACGTTGGTGAAAAATATTTCACGACGATTATTTTATCTGCTGCCGACACTTTGAAATATTTTTATTTTTTAGATAATTACCGTTTCAAAATTCTTCTTAAGGCACGAAATAAACGAACCAGCGTTTTCGTTTAAAAATACGTCTTTTGAGCTGAGCTTTTGCGTCAAAGTAAAAAGAAAGTTTCTTTATGGAGTGGTCAGGAAAGTTTCCATTGCTGGGAAAGCCACTTTGGGTTCATTGATTCGGAAAGAGCTTTCCTTCTTTAACTGGCAAACTACTCAACGAAAAATTCGTTCGGTTCTATTTTGTCTAACGGGCGTTACTCTAACGTTTTGCGTCGTTAACAGCTACTTAATGTCGTGCTATGTACTTATCTGCTTGCATTGCGTACAAACTATGAAGTTGTTTTGACACTTCAGAAATAGTTTTTTATAAACAAGTTCTACGAGTAAAAATATTACATAATCTCCAGAAGCTTTCAAACCAACCTCGTATAATATATACAGACATCTCAAAACTTCAACTTGGTAACTAGATTTTGAATGTTTTTGTGATACCTTTTTTAATATGGTCTCTCATTTACTTTTCCAAAATAAATGTGATAAAATATTGATTAAAAGTGATTTTTTCTGTTCATAGTAAATTTGTTCAACACTTGCATTCTTAGAGTATTGCTTGACGGTAGCGAATCATGGCACCTAGGAAAAACAGTATACTTAGAAAAACCGTATACTGAGCTTCGAGAACAGATGCTTGCGTCGGATAATAAGAGTGAGGTGGTTTAGTTTTGTGAGGAATTCGGAGATAAGGGAGTGTACTAGACAGTGCCCCGTCACGTCAGTGGTGATGGAGCGACGTTGAAACTGGTTGGGTCACGTGCTGCGGATGCCTCCGGAAAGCTTTAATCCTGCCTGCCTCTTCTGCCGACTGTAGGGATTCCGGTTTTACAGACGACCATCGGGTACTATCCATGGAACTGAAGGATGCTGGCACGTCATGGGAGGAAACAATGTAAATGGTGGGAGATAAAGAAACATGGAGATGCCGCGTGGCGTACACATGCAAAAGAAGAAGAAAAAATGGCAAGGAAGTCAACTGAGTAAGTTTCGACAAACTCTACTTTAATACATAAAAAATAGCATTCGTCAGAACTCACCCACGTCCACGTGGAATATGTCGATATCCAAAGCAATATTTAAATTGAAGCTATGTTGGCAGGCTGGTTCTACACATTGGGAGAACAAACAATTCATATTCACGATTTTTCAAAAAAATAAACATGTCAATACTTCAACTTGGAAACTAGATTTTGAAAGTTTTTGCGATTGCTATTTAATATGGTCTAATATTAATTAAGAGTGATTTTATCTTTTCATAGTTAAATTATATTGTCACAACAAAAATAACATAACACTTTAATTACAAAATTGAAAGCTTGATTCAAGGTAGCATTTATTTCAAAGTATACATTACACTTGGTGGAACAACATTTGCCTCACGTTTCACGAATCAAATTTAATATTTAGCTTTCGCGAAACACTGTTTGTTCAGCAAACGTACGCTCCCTTGCAACGTCACATTGCTTGTAAGTTGGAAAATTAGTAAGTATGGGGTAACTCGGAAAATGCGAACAATCAGGCACGCGTATTATAGCCATTATCCTTGAACGAGGTGAACGAAGATGTACATTATCAGTTGAATTGTACCACGCGAGACATTCAGGTGACGGAACTCCAGATGAAATCATAATTAAAATAACTTGTTACGCAGGTTACGACTAATTGCTTTCATATCAAATTATATTTCAAGATCGAGATGCATTGGATAAAGTTTTAAAAGTATTCGTGGGAGTACATATTATTTCGAGTCGATAAAAAAACTTTTAACCGTTAACCAATTAACTTTTTGTGAGAGATAAACATGTCAAAATAAAATTGGAAGTACAAAGTAAAGAAAACAGCACAATAGGAACTTATTTTGCTAGCACTTTAAATATCACATTTAAAAATATAATTACTATATCGACTGTGGAAAGGAAAAAGGACGTAACCCACAAGTTTTTCAAAACAGGTTTTTTTTTGATAATCACAATTAGGGCATCCAATCCCGGGATCCCGTTCAATTTTCTGATCCCGAAATCCCGGGATTGACATGGTCGCGATTCCGGGATTTCGGGATTGAGAAATTTTGAGTAAATCTCGAAAAGTGAGATGAAATTGGCAAATTGTCGATTACATTTTCCCCGGTGAGCTAAAAAAAAAAAACGAGGTTTCGTTCACACACGTTCTATCAAAAGGATGCAAGCTGCAAATGCCGAATTTGTATCTAAATTTAGCTTTCAAGTATGAAAAAGATGACTTTGTAAAAAAATAAAACCAAGAAAAAAGACTGAAATAAAGGTTTTTTCTAGACAACTTCTTTAATTAGTATTAGATTATTTACGGTTACTTTAAGGTTGTGCATAATTCATAATTTACATATGTCCCAAAATCATCAAAACACGTTTATAGCGCCTCCTGTAAAATTTGATATGAGTGGATTACGTTCTTTTTCCCTTCCACCGTCGATATAAGGTCGGGTCCTATGACGCAGTGATTAGCGTTGTTGGTTTCCGTGCTGGATCTCACGGGTTCGAGTTTTAGTACGAACAGCATTTTTTCGATAGATTTATCGACTTCTGTTCGAAGGTTTGTAATTTCTAAAAATTCTCTCCCATCCGTCCGATTCTTCAATAACTGGGCGGAGCGAGAGCGATTAGTTAACCACTAGTGTATATTTTTAAATACATACATATATTTCTTGTTTTCGGAAGATAGTGATTCTTTCTTTCGTTTTATATAAGTATCAACTTATTAAAACTACTTATATCAGAAACAAACTCTCATTCGGAGTTGTATTATTGTAAATTTCGATGCGCATGTAAGATTGAATTATTTGGTTTTGTTTTTAATTTTGAAAAAAATTACGTGTATTGGAAAACTGACCACAATTATTTTTAACCAAACTCTTACCCGAAAACGTACTTTACTACTTAACCTTTTGCGTGCTCTTATGATTTTTTTCTCGGACTAAATACGAATCTCACGATTCGTCATTTGTAAAAGCTTTTTTCTCGTTTATTTCATTGCATATGAAACATAGAGGTTAAGTTACCCAAGTTTTAGGAAAATATGAGTGGCATGCGTTATAATATTCTACATGTCTTACGGTATCATAAAAGTGACGTGAGCTCAGTAAATGAACACCATAATAGTGGTATCTTCCTATAATACAAATATTTAATCCACAATAACCTCAAGTAGAGACGTGAGTGTGCTTAAAATTTCCTCATTTTATGTTACTACTTGGCTCACTTCACTCTGTAGGGCTTATAGAATAAATAATGTTATTTTATTAAAACATCACTCAATAAGTTCGTAGAACTGTGAAAAAAGTGAATAGCGAATATTATATGGCGTTATTGGTGCGTTTGACGAATGAATAAGAAAAAGTGCTCTTTCACCTTGGTGCACCAGACAAGACAGCCACAAGTCAATCGCAAACAATGGCAAAATTGAAAAATATCACTTTGAATTGCTTCCCCATCTACCATATTCACTGGATCCGGTTCCCAATGACTATTTTCTGTTTGCAGAAGCGGTGGACTGCCAATATCTTAACAAGGGGCTCGGTAAATGTTATTCATTTTTTATCCATGTCCCCTTCCTATGTCGAGTATATGGCCTCTTTATGAAGGCATCTCAACGAAAGTTATTTTTCTACGAAAACTGCTTGTTACTTAGTCGCTCTACATCTCTTTTCCAAAGAGAGTAGTAGGGATAAAATGATAAGCATAAGACAGGACTAGTGTTTAACTAATAGTAGCGCCCAGTTGAATTGAAGAATCGGAAGAGTGGGAGGCAATCTTAAGACATCACAAACACCCATTCCTTTGAAGAGAAAATAGATAAATCGAACGAAAAAATGTTTTTTCGTACCCCAGGACTCACGGACGCCCACAACGCTGAATGAAAAAATAAAGCGACAATATGTGATGATTTGATATAAAACGAATGATTTTATTATCTTAACAAGGGGCTCGCCGGCCGCGCAAAAAAATAACAAGGGGCTCGCGCGAGTCCCCCCCGAGCTCCCTCCAGCCCATCCCTGATTTGCAGATCTAAAAGGAATGCTCCAGGGAAAGAGATTTGGCAGAAATTAAGAAGTGATTGCCAAAACTGAAGCCTATTTTGAGGCCAACGTTAAATGGTTCTACAAAAAAAGTCATTGAAATGTTAGAACGAATCTATCACTCTTTAAGTAAACTATATTAATGAATAAAGTTGAATTTTACCTAAAATTTGTTGTTTTAATAGTCATACTAAAAACTTGCATCGAAAATTGAGTTAAAAATTATGCATCAGGGACTTTAGAGGTTGAGACCTTGGCTGAAATGCTGAACATTGTTTTATAAATATACATTTTTACTAGGTTTTTCAAATAATTTTTGTTTCAAACTATTTATATTTTAAAGTATTTCACGTACTACAGAAAACTTGAATGTAGCCATTTTACCGCAAGCAACAAATACTTCGTATCTGTCTTATTGGTAAAATTGGAATCTATGGTTTTTAGTGCTAGATACGTTGGGATTTGTAAGTAACTTTTATTTATAATCATTTGTTCGACTGCCTTTAACGTCGTTTGTTTTTCTTTCGCTAAATACAATGAATTTATTTAGCAAGCCAATGGTATTTTAATGCAAAGGAGTAAGATTTCATCATTACAGATAATAAATACTAAATAATTTATATAATTGATTGAATTGGAATTTAGTTGAAAGAAATCCATTATTAAATATTTTTGATTGCTTTTTTTAAAAAATATATTTAAAAATAACCTTTCTTAATCATTAATAGAAACATATAATTGAATGATCGAAATGAGTGAAACACACCGTGATACTTTAATCAAATTGTGGAATCAGAACAAAAAAAAAGTTTTCGCATAGGGTGAACAATAATTTAATAAAAACACAATAATCCTTTGTACTTCATTCCACTTTATTTATTTAATAGGTCAGGACCGGTTTTGCACAATGCTCGCAATGCTCTCAATGAGCGAAACTGGTCCGGACCTAATTAATAAAGTGGAATAAAGTAAATACAAAGGAGTATTTTTTTTTATTAATATAATGCTTTTCTACCAAGTATTGACAGTGAACACCCTAAAAGTGATGAATACTTAATATTATAAATATTCATGAAAGTATTTTTTTTGTTTATGATAATATTTTCTATTTATGTTTTTTCTAAAAAATAAATCTATCTGAATTCAAAATCTTTTAGTGGCTTCTGTGACGGATCTCACGGGCTTAAATCCCATTAAAAAACATTTTTATTTTAATATTTTAATTTATCTGTTCGTAGACGTGGATTTTTGTGACGCCTAAAAATTCTCTTCTGCTCTTCCGATCTGATAGCGAGAATGATTAGCTCATGTTTTAGCCCTATCCTTTATGTTTTTACTATCTTTGAATAAAATAAAGACTTGAGCAAATGAGTAGCAAGCAGTTCTTGTAAAAGAACTTTTAATAAAAACCCACATGCTTTACATTGATAGCAAACATGATTTTTTTGAAATAACACAGTAATAGTACTATGTGTAATAATACTTAAAATATGTTTTTTTAATAAACTTAAGGTTAGCATTTGCGTCATTGAAACATCACAAATGTCCATTATTGAGTTGATATTTTCTCTCGTAGCTTTGATATTATCGTCACTGATTTCTCCATTTGCCATTGATTTAACAAATGTTAACGTTTTACTTAAACAACTAAAAAAAGTGAATGCTTAAAAGTTTGCAAAGTATTACTGAGTATTAAAAGTATTAAAAGTTTCTTACTGAGCATTTTCCCCGATGTTTCCACGAATGACATTCAATACTTTTCATTGTTTTTCTCCATTGAAAACTCTCGGAAAATCTTCGGTATTGTACCCTTAAAGAGGAATCAAATATCATCTTTATGAAATGAACCAAGCAATCAAATTATTTTTAAGGTTTTATTGTAAATTTAAAGAATCATATAACAACTACATATATACATTTATTTTAATAGGTAAGAATATACTTTAAACATTATTCAAATAGTAAGTAATTATAAGTCTTTTTGTTTGATAGTTACGTTTCTAGACTATGATAGAACTCTTTTTTTTTGACGACCAACCAACGAAAAATTCTCACGTATTCAAAGCATTATTTGGTATTATTGCCAAATTAGTGAAATGAATAATATCGCGTGTCGCTATTTAATTTATGTATGATAATATTGAAAATTTCAACAAACAAACAATCTGAGGCTAAAAATAGTGTTTATAATATATAAAATTTTCAATCAGTCAAGTTTTTCTCTACAAAAGTCTTGAATATAAATTGAACATTTTTAATGTTAAATTTATTTATAGGATTTGAGAGAGCTATCCAGCTCATCAAATGACCAAAGCAAACGAGCAAACAATCCATGGGCAAGTATGAGAAGTAAAGTGAGTGAAAATTTCTTTTATGCTATTTTTCCACTTTGAAAATGGGTATTATAATATTCAAATATTAGTCAAACTCAAAAGGCAAAAAATGTTGTTTGGGTGATATAGTTCTTTAAGCCTCTGGTTTATTTAATAAAATAAAATATCAATGCATTTTTTAAATATATCTCCACTTCTTATGTGAAGCATGTGCTCACAAAATAAAATTTTCTCTTCTGAAGATAATCTTTAAGAAATACTTAATAAATCTAAAATCGGAAATACAGTTATTTCCGATTCTGAGAATTTTTACAGTTAAATTTATAGTAATATAATAAATTATTATTTAAGTAAATAGCAAAAAACTCCAAAATTAACTGCTTGCGAATAAAGGAAAGAAGTATAATTTTTCAAATCCAACAATCGTTAGGATTCTGGATGTGATTGATTGTGGTATGTTAAATTGTATTGTGAAAATTCCCAGAACTAGAAATATCTTTGAATTAATTGTTAGTTACCACTCATGCTTAGTTCAGTTTACACACAACAGTATTGTATTTATGTACACATTCTCGTCGGTTGAAAGTGCTTGTCATGACTAAACTAGTATTGATCATATTCAATGAATGTGAAATAAGAACATTTTTTTTAGTCTGATGCCTTCTCAATAAATATTGGCACTTAACAGCGAACACCTTAAAAGTGATTTAATGAAAGTGATAAATTTAATTTTATTATAAAAAAAGTATTTTTTGTGACAAGTAGTTAAGCAATTGTTTATGTATCTAAATAACATGATAAATATTGTATTAACCTTTTTAAGTTTCAAGGCTATTTCGATGTGAAACTGTACTGAAGACTACAGGTTACAGAACCACATCTATGTTTATTCAGAAATTGTTTTATTATGCCAGTAGACAATTGAAGAGTTTGTTGTTGTTTCCATAAATAATCCGAGAGATTGATAGCACGCGTTGAGAAATATAATCTACACTAATACACATTTATACGTGATATTTTGATATAGTTATGTACGATTAATACATAAATTCAAGGAACAAACATTATTTATTTGAAATCATAATCTATAATATTAATGATCTTATACTGTTTTCCTTTTCACCTCTGTAATATCCGTTTCAATAATTTTAACAACGAATATTTATTAGTAATGATTTGATATTGTTTTTTATCAAAATGTTTCAGATATCTTTCAGCGTCTGGATTGGGAAAAAGTTTTCATCTCCACGTTATCTGAGAGCTGTATGAGTAGAACGGTTAATTTTACTATAACACTCATTTTTTTATTGTTGATATAATAAAATAAATCCCATTTGCTAATTATTGCAATAATGATTATTTTAGAATCACACTTTAGCTTTGCATATGTAATTATTTTCAATTGCAAGTTTGTAGCATTTAATTGTGAGAAGTCTTTAACGTTTGAATTATAGTCAATGAAGTGTAATTGTAATTTTATATACAAAAAAACTAGGGCCAAATTACATTGTTATTTTTGAAGTTTTGATAAAATGAAACTTTGAATTGCTATGAGAGTTATTTTTTGATAAACATAATATGTGTTATTGGAGAAAAAATAAGCTAGAAAAACATTTTAATTAAAAATGTCTCAGTTTACTAATTAATATAAAGTTTGTTTGGCATGTTTAAGTAGTGACGTCAGTAAAGAAGTTCGTTAAAGAAAAAAATATCGAAAACTTAAAAAAAGTATCTTTCTCAAGCCAGCATATATTTTTTTATTATTTTAATATGACTGACCGTTGTTACTTTTGAAGTACGCCAATAATACCATTGTCATCCTATTAAGTACACGGTTATTCAAACAGTATAATAAGGAAACCTTTTTTTCTTTAGTAGATAGATGTCAATGTCACAAAAACAGTAGCTTCTTTATTACTTTTTTTTTCTTTAATTCGTTCATTTGTCGATTCATAAAAATTGTTTGTTTTTTAGATTTTCTCTTAACATTTATTCAAAACTGACTTGGTAAAATATATTTTCATGACAGTTTTTTTTTTATAATTCACAAAAGACTAGTTATATTCTTTCGTTATTCTTCTGCAAATACAATCCTCTGTGTTATTCGTTGTCAAAAACACACAATTCTGAACGTCATTTTAATTAACAAAAAAACTTCAAAACAAAAGGATGCTTGTGAAATTATTCCTAAAAACAGATTCAAATGACAATCTAGCGTTTTTTTGACGTTCACTAAATGTGGGGCTTCGTCTCCACACAATAGATATCATCGCAAACCCTTTAATTATATTATCTTGACAAGCTTTTTTAACCGATTGGTGGTGAATTAAATTAACCTTCTTCAATTTTTTAATTGTTAAATTTTTATTTAAATAAATGATTCTGATTCTGATTTCCTTAGCTCAAAAACGTTAATATTATTTTGGAAAGAAACCATCGTATCGTAAACGATGACTTCATCTGAAGTCAAGCCCTGGTCTTTTTCGCCACTTACCTCCATCTGGCTGAATCTTTGACATTATTTGTTTTATTATACATTTTAAAAAAATGCAAATACGATCATTTTAAAATTAAACATTGTTTTTTATGAAGTTGTCGTCGTATGAGCACAAATCCAATTGTATATATTAACGTAAAGAAAACAAAAAAAGCTGTCCAATATATTTGAAGAAAAAAAGTCCGCCAGTGGCAGCTGGGAAGGCATAGGTAATATTAATCTTTAAAAACAACCCTAAGCAACGTCAAAGTCAATGTATCGCTAAATGTATAAATTGTCGATCTTATTTTTTTTAATCCAACTTGCGATGATAGAAACATTTGACGACTATACTAAAATTCGATTTCGGTTCGTTTTAAATACCAAAATACCAGTATTTTTGCATTTTAAAAGTCAAATTTTTGGTATTTATAAAACATCAAAAAAACAGTGTTTTGTTATCCCTACTCAAAACATGCTCTGATAGCTAGTATGTGTGCAATAAAAACGTCTTGCCAGAAATATGAATAGGAAATATGATAAGCAAAACTGGCTCTCATCTAAAATGCATTATGTGGATTCATTGGTGGGCTGCCAACACATTAACAAGGGGCTCGCTTAATCTTAAAGCTATTCACGGTGTTCTGGAGAAGGAGTAACTTTTTTAACACTCCTATGCAATTATATGCAATACACAAATAAATAATCGATCATTACTTAATAAACTTAAAATATATTTAAAAAAAATGCAATTTACTATAAACTTATCAATCTAAATAGCTAAAAATGTATTACTGAAGCTCACAAGTTGGTTTCTCACCACCGCCCGTTGTGTATATGCAGCCAACGTTTAGTGAAGCTGTCGTAGATAATATTAGTCAAAAATTGCAGTTATATTCTAATTTGATCTGAGAATATTGTTTTATTTTAAATTAACAAGAGGCTCGCGCGAGTCCATCCAAGCCCCCTCCAGCCCACCCCTGTGTTTGTTTGATTTTTTATATAATTTAATGCTTTCCCACCAATTTGAAACTAGTTTTAATATTCAATATTCGAATATCAGTCTGTTTTCAACGAGTATTCGAAATCGGTACACACCACTGATCGTAACCATATTCGTATATTAAATTAAAAGCATCCCATCCTGAAAACTCTTTGTCAGTAAAGCTTTTATATAAATGACGATTCTTTGGTCGTTGTTGAACAAAGGGGAGGCCACGATAAGGCATTGTTCGTTTTTTTTTTTAAACAATAATGTGACCCATTTTCACAAAACTACACGGAGATTTTCTTCGCAGATTGAGACAATTCAATTATACTTTTGCCGTACGAGCGGAGAAAGCGGCAGACGAACAATCTAGATTAAATCTAGCCACAAGTTGTTGTCGAAATAAATAAAAAGAAAAAATAACAAAGCGTGTCATAACAGGTGGAGATGTATTGTTATCTCTTTCATAAGATGTAATCTATAACAATATATCATGGATTACTTGACATTCTGTCTATCTTGCCGTCGAATTATTTTCCATATAATGTGCTATTGCCAATACTAGAAATTCTCTTGTCGCTAGCTACTTCAGTAGTGTCATCAATATCAATCATATAATAAAATAAAACAAATCGACGAAATCAAAATTTTGCTTTAAAAACATTTATTTTGAATTAATCGAAAAATATTTTTTACTTCTACTTTTATATTATAATATATTTTTTACTCTGATTAGGTTGCTTATATAATATATATCTTGGCCTTAATGCTAGAAGTGTCTATGTCAAATTTTCGAGAAAATACTTAAAAATACTTTTTATTGAATCTGCATATCCCTATGCCATTCAATTTAAAATTAATGAAATAGTAGGAAAGCTAATTCGTATCTCTAAAGAATGTTGCAGCATACTTTGCGCCTACGTTCGCATAGATCAGTGATGCACAAACAGTGGCCCGAAATGACATTTGTTGCGGCCTAAAATAACAAGTACTTTATCACCTTTTCATTGAATATGATAAAAATCTGTGTTTGATATGTGAAAAAATTATGTAGTAGCAAAGGTATATATTCTGAATCGTCACTGATAGAAAACTTAATGCTATTATTTATTATTTAATAAGATTATATTTTCACGGGAATAGATTTGCGCCCAAAATTTATATTTTTACATTGACTCTGGAATCTGGAGGGCAGGTTATGTCCATTTTAAGATAATTGTTTCCAAAACACGCTTTGTATTGTATTTTAAAACATTTTCCAACCCCTTCTCAGCACCCATCAACGAGGTCAATTCAATATTGCAACTAAAGTTTACCGATTTGCAGAACTACGATCAATTTAGATCGAAATATCAGGAATATCAGATATTTTCCATTGTTTTGAAAATTACAAAAGTAGCGTCACTAAAACTACTATAACATGTGAACTAAACATCAGAATGACATGAAATTTCGACTCGTATTATTTGAAGGTGACTACTTTATAATAATTGTATGGATTTTTTAATATTGGTGCCATCTATGTGTTATCCTACGAGCTTATTGGGTGATGTGGTAATATACCATTATATTTCAGCACTTTTACCCTCTGCGGCCCGCGAAAGGTAATACAATTGATATATTGGCCCTTCTCTCAAACAGCTTGTGCACCACTGACATAGGTGATCATAAAGTGAGATTTATTAGTGTAGAAAGTGTCCATGTTCACTTGGGCAGATAAAATACAAAAAAATCACCACTGTACTAGACTACATAGATACCATAAACAAACTAACAATTCGCGACCCGAGTACTTACAAGCTTATATGTGAACATTTTTGACGAAACAGAAGTTACAATGCGACAGTCTTCCAAGTGTCATTATGTATATACATTGTAATGTTTGTTTCGTCAAAAAATTTCACATAGAACTTTGTAGTACTCGGGTCGCGAATTGCCTTTATTGAAAATTTGATATGTTTGGCATAGGCACTTTTAACATTAGGCCCCAGACATAGCACTGATTTATATTTAACTGTTTAAACTTTACGAAACTTCTTATTAATCAGTTAAACTTATTTTTGTAGAGAGCGATGATAGAGGGATAATATAAGGACAAAATTAGCAAATCATTCTTGTTAAGCTCTTTTTTAAAGATCTAATAAGTTAAAAGAAAATTTCACATTTCACACAACTATACCTTTAAACAGAAGGTCATACATCAACTAATTCATTTTGAGATTCGAATCCTGAAGCATCGTCAACATGGCCAAAGACGTTGATCTTTTAACCACAAACAAGTTAATCTTTATTGTCATAAATATTCAGAGTCATATTTGAATCAATTAAATTTTATATTTATAGCATTAGTATGTCACATAAACTTCTGTTTTATAAGATAGTAAAATATTCAAGTGTTATTGTTTTTAAGTAAAGCTTAAAATTGTTTATACCCAAATAAAAAGATATGCAAACCACTGCGAAAAGTTATTATCTTAAAATTCATACTTTTATTTATCAATAAAATTTAAAACAACATCAAATCCGAGGATAAAAAATAACAATGCCGGAGACAATGAAGATGTGACGTGGATTTAAAAAAAAACCGTTTTAAAGCCAAACAACTAAACGGCATCCATTAAAGTCACAGCGTGCTTTTTTTTATTTCGCCTTATACGGAGAAAATACATCAAACTCCACCGACATCTTTGTAGGGTGTGCGCCAAAAATTTTGTACTCCTGCTGTAATTAAATAAAAATTAAAACCAATGATCCAGTAACTAAATCCGTCTAAGGGATTGTTTTGCTAACGCTTTAACAGTAAATGTCAAACAAAATCGTTCTAAAAATATTTTAATAAACTTATAATATTCTTGGTTTTTTTTTTTTAAATATTGAGTTAAGTAATGTAGAGTAGAGTATAGTATTGAATAATTTTAAACCAGAGATTATTACCAAATGTCATTGGTCAATTACTTGACCAAGCAGAAGTTTTGTCCTTGTAGACTATGTCTGTGGTGTTGCGGTAAATTAAAAATGTACATTTGGATAATGTTTTATTTTTAACATCAAAAATTGTATTTAATATGTATTTTTATTTCATTACAAAATTCATTCTTTTGTATTTACTTGGTGACAAAAAACACCGTTTTACGTCAGCGGTAATCATTGGAGTTGTAATCAGAATTTTAATAAATTTTGTCATTTCCTCAAGAACTTTGCAAACTTTGTTAAAATCATTTAATGTACTCAGTAAATTCAGTATATGTCGCACGCATGTTCTATGACTCAAAGTCTTGCCTGTTGTACTGCCAAAGTGGTAGTTCAAACCAAACGATTAAGTCCCAAGTCCCCTCCCCGCGCTCTTCTCTTGAGCATGCGAGTATATTCCATCGAAAACGGTACTGCACAAAATTAACGTGTGCGTCGCTTTCTGATAGAATAACCGCGGTATGTGATAACTATTGGATGTATCGGTGGGCGGGCAAGCTTAATACACGCTTAAATTATATTGATATGTCAATGTTACATACATAATATTACTTTTTTTTTCAATTTACTTGGGGGTGCTGCAATACCACAGTGCGTATGGACGAACCGCGACAGATTATACGTCAAGATAGAGAACACTGAAAAAAGATGGCGCAAATAAGTGTATGGTATTTTTGATACTCTCTGCACACATAACTCACAATAATGAGAAAATCTCCCAAGGTTTTAAGGTCACATAATTCGGATTTCCGCATAAATTTGCATGTTTCAGAAACGTTAAAAAAACCCCGATGACGCTCTTTTTTCACCGCCTCCGGTCGTTATCTTTTGAAAAGTTTAAGAAAGAAATGAAAAACGCATCAAGTTAACAGCGAAGTAAAGACCAGATAGGAGATTTGCTTTATCAGATTCCACCGTTGGAAATTTAGTATTCTTTGAAATTCTTTCGCAAACACTAACTGCTTAGATAAAAATACTTGTAAATAATTACACGCTTTGTTTCCTCGAATAAAACCTTTCTGGTTGCCATTATACTATTCAGTTTGTTTATGTTAACATTTTAACTTAAGCCCAGCTATTTTTTTAAATAACATTAACTTTACAAATACAAATCGAACAGCTTTTTTACTTTGTCAATATTATTTATTATAGATCAAGAACAAAGCTCGTTCAAGACCAGATTACACTTGTGGGCACAATAATTAGGACGCTAATTACGTCAAGCGGTAATGCCCTTTGATAAATGTCGAACGAGCAAAGCTGTTGGCTGAGGTCCACTCTTATGCGGGTCCAATAGACCACGCTGAACTGGTGTCAACCATGGCCAACTTTGAGGCATTTGATAATTTTTAAACATCATAATATAAGAAACGAGATATTCTTGATTCCACTTAGATTAAAATCTAAAAACACGGCGTATTCTCAGTATACTGATACTCGCATATGTTTTGTATTTAAAATGTCGGTTCAAACATATTATAAATAAATTCGTTTTTTTATTTATTTTTATTGCGTTATGTAAGCAGTCGTTGTTTTACGGCCACTTTACGGGTAATGGTGAGAGAATTGACAACTAAATCATAAGACCATGATCGGTTTTGCTCATCGCGATCATTATCAACTGTTAACTAGGCAAGGTTATTTATGTAGAATTGAAGTAGAATAATAACAAGGCATTCGGTTCTGAAGTAAGTAAAATATATATATATTAATACAATACCATTAACAGTAAACACCTTAATCCTGATTAACGAATACATGTTATGTTTTTTTTGCCAACAGCATTGAAAAGCCTAATTATATTATTTTTTTAAGAATTCGGGGTTTTATGGCAGCCAGCTTTGCTTACGTGTAATGACAGATACTTTTACGTTATTTGACAGTTATAATTTATTGTCGTCTTGCGGTGAGCGAACAAAGCCTTCATCGAAGCTTTTTATGACAAACATATTTCAGTGTCACTTTAGCGAGCTTTCTACTAGTTTTTATTTAAACTACCTAACCTAACCGAAAGAAGGTGAAAGTGTTTATTTTTAGGCACGTCTTGGAAAAAAATGTTGAAAATCGTTTATAAAGAACAAAGATGATTTGTTTATATTATTTCTGAATAACCTACGGCGAGTTGTAATAATTTAATTAATTGCAACTGCATTTATTTTCAAATCATTATAAAAAGTGTGTTGCTATGCGATAAAAAACAAAGTTTCAGTCAGTAGACTGTACTTTAAAGTTTTGCCTTACGCAAAAACTTTTATTTCTTTAGTGTTATTGGGAAAACAGTATTTAAACAATAATATTCTGAATACACCTAACTATATTGTAAGACAAAATATACTCGAGTATTTTGTTTAAAAAAAACTTTCATGTTTTTCGTTATACAACAAAATAAGCAATATTAAGACACTGAAAATAACATTGTTTTTAAATAAATTTTCTAAATCTATCCTAAGGATGAGCGTATTCCACGAAAAAAAATTCAATCAAAATAAAATGTAGGTGTACATTTTCTTATCCATTTGCTTAAAAATGTGGACGTCGTAGACCCTTCATTAGCGCCAGTGAGTAACAATCTAAGCTCCGTAGCAGAAAATTCACTACGATCATCTACGATCGCTACGGCTGTAGGTAAAAAGTATATCTGTCACGCTCGCTCGCATGCAAATTTGCGCCCCGCAACCGAGAGATAAAATCTAATGATGATTGCTTTCATCATAGTCGAACTCGCTTCACCAAGAGTTGCCTCTTAACTTTCGAGAGTGGTTCAAGTTAAATATCACTAAGCGAAAATTCATTGAAAAGTTTTTTTAGTAAACAAGAAAAATAATTACAAATTAAAAAAAACTTTCAGAACATAAAATGTAGTCCTTCCACGCATTCTTTTTAGATGTTGCAACTTTGTTTCGTTACGTGTAAAATTGTTAACCTATATTTTCTTTGGTCTTACTAATGATATTGTTTGTTAATATGTTCAGTGGTACAACTATGGTTATTGAAAGCTGAAGGATTAATTGACTTTGGAAAAATCATTTGGAAAATAATTAGAAAAAAAATGCAATTAAACTCTTTAAGAATTGAAAGTTACTTTAAAATCAAAATAAAATATTGCATAACATTAAAAGTCAATGAGAAGGTGAAAAAATACGTGGGATATTTAATTTAAGACGTTGAAGGTTTATGGCAATTCATAAAGCGAACAAATGACATGCTTTCGTGTTCCTCGTAACTCATACCGGCATTGTATTTATCGGTTTCTGCGTGTGATTAATTTCGTTGATCGTACTTATTTGTCAAAGTTTACAAGTTATACACATTATTGCGAGAATTGATTGATAATATACTTTACTATTCAGGTGTTTTGTTAGATTTTGAAAGTATGGTTGGACTTGTCGCATTTTGCTTTTAGACATCCCAATCATCATAATAATATTATATGTAAGATAAAAGCACAACTAGCTGGGACCACGACACAGTGATTAACATCGATGGCGGTTCCGTGTCGGATTTCACGTGTTCAAATCCCGGTACAAATAATATTGTTTTAATTGATTTATCGATTTCTGTTAGTGGGAATGGACTTTTGTGATGTCTGAAAAATACCTTCTACCCTTCAAATCTTTAAATTATAATAATCTTTTTATACGTACACTCTTCGACAAAAAGGGAGGTTGAGCAGTTAAGGTAAAAACAGTTCTGATAGAAAAACTTCTATTAGGAGACAATTTGGTGGTCTAGTTCTATAGAACGATAAGTCAACAATTAGATGTTTTAAGTTGTATTACCTCTGTTCTAAAGATACATAAAAGTACAACTAGAAAAAGTACAATTATAGTTTTCTCTCGTTAGGCATATGTTTGCATATGGTAATAAATAAATACAAACAATCTTCTCTCGGTTCCATATAGATACTAATCAAAATATCATTTCATGATTTTGTCAACGTAACATCACATTTGAATTGAATTGAGTTAAGTGACCAAATGATTCACTAAAAAGATGGCACGATAATTATTACTTTTTTAAAACTCAGTTTAAACGTGCGAGTCATATCTCAAAACTACCGATTTCCAGTAATAGCACTGCGGAACTAAGCCATCGAATATGCTCTACATTGGGAGCGGGACATGGGTTATAAAGTATAAAACAAATTAATATTAGTTTTGAGATAATTACATAAATTAAAATTTCAACTGTCAACCACCCGAGCGCCAAAAATACCTTTATCCCAAATAGAGCGAGACAGCGCGTCTGAATGTTCACATTTTTAAATTGAAAAAAATTAGTGCACTATTCCCGAAATGTGAATCCATTTAATTTAGCTGACCCGGCATGAAAAATTCAACTACTACACTCCCGGATGATACCTTTTCTGATTGCGGTAGTCACTCTGATGGGTTTTAGAGTGTCACCGTCGTCACAGTTATAATAAGTTAAATGGAATTGTGAGATCTTTGCTTCCACTGTTGGATACATAAAGATTTCCAAGTGGAATGTTTTATTGAAAATGAAGCTATTCAATTCAATCGTAGGGGGTAATGCAATGTGCCAGTTATATGACAACATTATTCGTTGTAACATTCATGGAAAAAAATCAAAGCATAGCTACGCTTAAAGCTGCCAGTTCTGCAATTGAAAGCTTTTGTTCTGTAGCCACGGGTTCGAACGCCCGTCTGAGAAATGATTATTCAATTGGGTCTTTCTTTTTAACAGCGAGGCATGGCGAAAAATATTTCCTGTCAAACTTTCTTTCACTTCCCACTTAAAAAAGGAAGAATGAGATAAATTTACTTCTTTATTTAACCATAATATTAGAATATTAATTAAAACTATTTTAAAATACCAACTAGGGCATCCAATCCCGGGATCTCGTTCGATTTTCTGATCTTCGGGATCCCGAGATTTCGGGATTGAGAAATTTTTAGCAAATCCCGAAAATTAATACGATTTTGGAATTGCAAGAGCAAAAAAAATCTGTTGAAATAGTATCGCTAATTCAGGATTTAAAATTCCTCGGTGAGAATTTCGGGATTGAAAATTAATCAATCCTGAAATTACGGGATTGGAAAAAGGCTCCGGGATTGGATACCCTAATACCAACGTATTAAAGAGCCGATCCAATTTTACACGTTGTACTACTCACGCAAACATCGTTATAGAATATAATAAATTTAAAACACTTAAACTTTTAATACTTGGTTTTTATTATTTTTAAAATGTCTTATATTATATATTATAGTTTTTAAAAAAATAGTTTACTTAAAAAATTGAAGCACGTCTTTTCTTTTAACCTGAGAGTAGGATGGATTTTTTTGAAATATAAATAACCTCTAATTTTCCTCAAAATATAAAATATCAAACCATTATATATTATATACGTGACTTTGACAGTAATTTGATATCATTCATACGGTTGGCATGTTTGAAGTTTAAATTAAATTATTTTATGCGAAATATTCTGTAATAATGTTTATAATTCACTGTGAATATTTATTTTTTTCATTTCAAGCGTTTCGTCATATAAGTCAGGGTGCGGCAATCTTTGCGCGCGGGACTCTAGCGCGAAACATTTGCGCGTGGACTTAAAACATACATAAATATAAAAAGTTTTAAACAGCCATACATATCGACTGTGAAAAGGAAAAAGGACGTAACCCACACATATCAAATTTTACAGGAGACGCAAAAAACGTGTTTTGATGATTTTGGGCCATATGCAAATTATGAATTATACACAACCTTGAAGTGTACACTGACTTCTAAACTGGTGTTTAATTGACATAATCTAATATTAATTAAAGAAATTGTCTAGGAAAAATCTTTATTTCAGTCTTTTTTCTTGGTTTTAATTTTTTACAAGGTCATCTTTTTCAAACTTAAAACCTAAATTTAGATACTTATTCGGCATTTACAGCTTGCATTCTTTTGATAGAACGTGTGTCAAGTTTGATACATTGTGATTATCAAAAAAAGCTGTTTTGAAAAAACTGTGGGCTATGTCCTTTTTTCTTTCCACAGTCGATATATATAAATACAAATTTCAATTCCAATATTATAAGCGATTCTTCTTAAAAAATCATTGTAAGTTTGAACTATCGCATTCAATCTTTTATTTAATCTGGCGTATTTTGAATTTAAGCAATTTGGACGCCTGGAACCAGATTTATATCTTTGGATTATCAACTCGGTCTTGCTCCGTGAGAAATTGCTCGAACAATTTATATATTGTAAAATGCACATGGTTACAAGTTTGTTGAAAAGTTTCTACTAAGCTGTTGGTTTGAGGAATGTAGGAAGCTACTCTTTTTCTTATATTCCATTTTTTTAATCGCACTTTACTTCCGTCGCTAAAGGATATTCAATTCAAGTAATTTCAATTGATAAATTTTCAATAGATAAAATGTTTATGGATAGGTTTGTAAAAGCACCAATTAATTTTAAATAATATGTACTTAATTTTGGATCAAAAATTATCTTAGGTAGGTAAATTTCTTTAAATGAGCACTCTAACAATACACAATAATATTATTTTGCGCGTTAATGCCGGCGCACTCACATCGGCGCGCTAGAGTTCCGCGCGCAAAGATCGGAGTGCTATAAGTCAGTCTAGTCAGACGGTAATTTTTGCCTATTCAATAAAAAATATTCACAATTATTTCTAAAGATACTTTTATAATTGTATACCCTTAAAATTTCACTATCCTTAAATTTATTCATAGATGAATTTTTTTTATTGTAATTATTTGAATGGTGAAATAAAAACATCTGAAAAGAAACACTTTTTCGCTTTCCTAAATAATTTGTCAAGTGTGACATACGATAGTTTACTTTGTCACAGAATTGTTATAAGCAGTGCTTTTTTTTAATATAAAAAAGTGACGGAATTCATCTTCTATCTAATCTCTTTTTCTTATCCATATCCGTTTCCAATTTGGAGAATTTGGCTTTCTAATGGAGGTATTTATCAAAAGTTTTTTTTTACAAAAACTGTAACTCAGTTTCTCAAGAACAGAAAGAACACAAGGACAGGGCAAAGACAGGACTAGTGGTCAATTAATTACTCTCGCTCTGCCTTATTTATTTTAGTATTGGAAGAGTTGGAAGATTTATTTAGATATCACAGACACTTCTGCATTCGGTATCACACACAGATGTCGATTGAATAAAATGCTGTTCGTACTGGGACACGAATCTGTGAGATCCGTCACGGAAGCCTAGTCTTCTTATGAGTGACTACCAATCAACGTATTTTAAACGATTAAAAATTGTCATTTTTGTTACGACGAGTTTAAGCAAAATAAAAATAAATAAATTCTATTATTGATTTAAAACATTAAAAATGCTAAGGAAAATGATGCCGGAATGCCGTTCCACCGCGATGAATGAGAAACAAGCATTGGATATAAGTATTAAAAAAAGAATTAACCAGGGCTGTGGAGTCGCGTGAAAAAAAGACGACTCCGACTCCTACTTAAGCTTTAAAATAATTAACGACTCCGAGGAAATTTTTCAATAATTTCATTTTAACTTATATATATATGTATACCATTAGATCATCTTTAGTCAGCCAAGCATGAAATGTGAACACTTTTGACTATTTTATTTAAATACACATCATTAAATATATTTTTCAAAAAAAATCGAGCCGCTCATTTTTCACGACTCCGACTCCAGCCAAAATACCGCGACTCCGCGATTGCGACTTCGACTCCACAGCCCTGGAATTAACAGATCATCCCTAAGAATATTATATGAAAATAAATGTTATTTTCTACTAAAAAAATGACTTTGTTGCACTGTCGAAATCGGTTATATGCATATTTTTCTCAAAATCTAATTTTATACCAAAAAGTTTATAATAAATAGTTCACTGTTCCTAGAAAGCCAGAAATATGTATATATTTCAACTTAATTTTTCAGGCGATGCATTTGAATGTCTTAGATATATCGTACTTATGTGCGTGTCTGTCTGGTTGTATGCAAAGAAGCAATTTTAATCGACAAATAACTAAAAACGCAATATTGTTTTTTTTAACTTTTCATACCAAACAAAAATGGAAAAAAGTATTCTGGTATTGCTTTAAAAAAATATGTCGATGTTATTGGGGACAGACTTTATAAATTGCACTGTTTTTTTGTCTCTTCTGTAAATTTTTGAAAAATCACAGCCGATTTCAAAGGTGCAACGTTGACAAGCCACTAAAAATAAGTCGAAAATTATACTTTATTACAAACATTTCTCGTATTTATTTTTCTCCATATTAAAATGGTCACCATGATCAAAAGCGGTCCTGATCGTTACATACAATTTGTATTATGCATATGTAGTGTAATTATCCCAGCGTTGTTTAGTTTAAGTGTTATTTAACTTTTTCAATTATCTGGCAATATTTATTTTGCACTTTGTTAATTCTGAGTAAATCATAAAGTACTATATTTGAGTACCTTATTTTCATAAAAGATTTCATCTATTAAAAACCAGACTGACTATTAAAATGTCAAAATACAAACCCTGACCTTACTACATCAAGGTAATTAAAATAGAAAGGATCGCCTTAAGCCCGTGCACAAACATATTATATTTTCATCCCCTTGTGGCCCTCTCTAGTTTGTATATGAAAACTAGCGTAATTAATGTTTAATAATCACAAAGCTAGAAGGGCATTTAGGTATGCAAAATTATTCGAATTTTTAATACCCGTATAGTCGAGTCACAAAACCAGGTGCTTTGATTACTTGGGCAGTTACTAATGTTATTATTTCAACTAATATATCGTCACCGTACTTGCAAAAGTTAATAAATAACAAATATTTAATAGTAAGCCACGAGTGAAAAATTTGAGTTTTTTGGATAAAGTTTTTACCCTTCATTTTTATGTTACAAAATTAAATATAATATTAAAATATGGACACATTTATGCCAATTTGATACAAAAAAGTATACAATTATTAAGCAGAGACAATTTCTTTCATTGGAATCTGCATGAATATTACTTATTACTTATTACTGCATGAATACACTATTTTTCCACACCAGTACACTAAATACACCAACTGAGTAATTTTTGAGTCTAGCTAGACAAACAATTGATACCCAAAAACCTTATTGTGTACTTAACCCATCTTGCTCAATTTCTGTCATATGGTACAATATGTTGATAATAATAAAACATTTGATGTCCGAGAGCATTATCAACAGTCTGTTACTGATTGTCTCACGATGGTTGAAACCGGACTAGTATTTTATATGAGATTTTACAACAAAAATGTTGTACTTTTTACGTAATACATTTCTACTAAGAATTGACAGTAGTACCATAAAATAAATTTTATATTATTGGACTGATAATTTTTTGTTTTTGATCGCCAGATATTGACTTGATTTTTCATTTTTTCAAAAGTTTATATGGGCCCTTGAGAGGTGAAGTGAATCATCTAGTAACATATTAAAACCTTTGTCTTAAAATTTTAAGTACAATCACATCTTTAGATATTTTTATTTTACGGAGATAACACTATTGCGAAATTTATTAACTGAGTTTACTTCAATTTCACGATTTAGAATATTAGAACGCATCCAACTTATTTTTTTCTTAATTGTTCTTGGCTCAATTTACCTCTAATGGGCTCATATATTTTTTATTTTTTTCAAGCAATATTGCATAATTCAAAAAAAAATCCGTGCAGCTTTACTCCATAAATGAAAGAGTCAGACGCGCGTTTTTTTCTCTATTGATAACGCTGTAGAAGACAGTCGTAAAAAATCAGCTGCATATTCACGACGGTCAGTGATGAGAAACTATCTTAAAACTTATTCAATCAAATATCAATCGAATTCAAAAACCTTAATACAAATTCTCAGTATTCGGTATTCAATTTGACATCCCTACAACAAAGTCAAACTAATACACTTGTTTCTGCGCCACTTGCCCATTTTAATACCTCTAAAGGAGGGTTAATGGATACGAGCCACTGTCAACTAATGTATTCATATTCAGGTAAGTGTAGGGTGACTTGTTATCTCCAATCCCCTACACTCCCGGAACTGAATAAAGCAAAGTGCTCCGTTGTGATGTCCCCTACGTATTGTCATGGCTTGTGATTCCGATTACCTTGTTCTTATTTAACTGTGATTTACTGCAACCATTGTAATACGCATAAAAAATACACCAAATAACTGTTGCTTTTAAAAATTCATACTTTTAATGGCGCCTTGTATTGAAATTTTAGGCAATTTTGTTTACATTACTGCACAATTGTTAGCTTTAGTAGGCGTAATGAGAAAATACTAAATAATATGTTCATAGATTTTATTAATAAATATTAGATATAATAGATACTTCATAAATATAGCACTTTGTATTATAATATATGTATATGTATATATATAAATCTATGTTTACTCTCAATGAGCAGCATCTGGCCTCCTAATGGAGGGATCTCAACAGAAGTTTTTCTACGAAAATGACATCTATTTTTTTCAAAGAAAGTAGAGATAAAAAGATAGGACTAGTAAATAACTAATTGTTTGCTAATCATTTTCACTGTTTTTAAGATAGGATGAGAGAGAAGCTAATTTTTTAACATCACAAACATCCATGCCTTTGAACAAAAATCGAAAAATCAATTGGAAAAATGCTGTTCGTACTGGGATTCGAGTCCGTGGGATCCGGCATGGAAGCTAAGGGTGTTGACCACTGTGCCATGGACCCGACATAATATAAAATATTATAGAAAATAGCAAAACATCAAGATATATAGTATATTTTACAGCTGTAACAAAAAAAAATAGTATAGTGTAATACTGTTGATTGAATTGGCATTTACTTGGTAGAACTGCATTGTTATAAGAAGAAAAAATATCAATGTAATTTAGTTCTACAAATAAAACGTTTTATGTTTATATTTAATATTGTTTGGCTTCAGCCTTCATCAGAATTACTGTGCATTCTGTAATGTTGCAAATATTATGGCAGTGATAATTTAAATCTAGTGCTATAATCAGGATTTCAATCATTTCCGAAGGTATCGAATCATCCCGATGGATGACTTCCCAAAGTTTTACAGCACTCCAGGGATATGACACCAGCTACTTTCCAGAGATATCTTCCACCTGGTAACGTTTTCTTTAAAGTGATTCTTTAAAGTGACACTGCCTACTACCGTTTGCGTTTAAGGATAGAAATATTGTCATATTGAAATAAGCCCAAATAAAAAGTTAACTTAAAAAAAATGTTCGATAGTTTATATTTGTATCCATATCCACTCCCAATGTTGATCACACAATTTTCTAACGGAGGCATCTCACAGAAGTTTTCTACGAGAACTATATTACTCAGTTGATTAATTGTTTTGTTCAAAGAAATTAGAGATATAAAGATAGGGGCTATGACAGAACTAACGGCTAGAAAATCGATCTCGCTACGCCTTGTGATTTTAGAAGACAATTTTTCGACATCACAAACACCCATGTCTTTGACCAAAAATTAATCACGGAAGCAAACGGTTTTAACCACTGTGCCATGGACTCTACGAATACTTTTTGTCGTTGCAAAAAACTGTTTGATATATGAATTACAGCGACTTCCTTGAATTAATAGGAAAGGGTTAAAAACTACTTTTTACAAAAAATGGTTATATTAACACGATATTGCAGATAAAAATAAATAAAAATTTAGCCTTCTAGAGGTGAAGTGAGCCAACTATTAAAAATGTTAAAAAAAATTCTTGAACAATAAGTACAACCACGTCTTTACTTGGTGTTTTGGTGGATCGCATATTTGTATTTTATAGATATAGCACTATTGCAATGTGTATTAAACAAGGCTAAGGTTAATTAAATTTTATGGTACTTAAAACGTTTGGAATATTAAAACGCATCTAACATATTTTTTCTCAAATACCACATGGCTCACTTCACCTCAAATGGGCCCATATAAAAAATCATTTTTACAACTTGCCAATTCAATATTATATTGACACAATTCAGCGACAATTCAATGATTATTATTTTCGTATTAAAACCCACGTCTCACACAACCAGCAGAATAGCAGTAACTTTTATCAGTTAATATTAAACACAAAAAATAGCTCCCCGCAAAGTTAACAACGTACGAAATGATTTATTTTGTTGATAGTCATATTAAAAATTTACGCAGGTATTGTCCCTGTCATTTTAAGAAATAAATTATTCAAAGAAATAAACATTTTGCTCGGCGCTCGCTATATCGCCATCTCTGATTATAATTGCAAACCTTTCAGAACAATGCAAATTTACACAACAAGACAAATTTAAATAAACCTTAATCCCCTAAAGTAAGTAGTGTTGCCTGTAAATTAACAATACACATGGCAGCATTAAACAGCGAGAGTAAGTAGTTAAAAATTAATTCTACCTTGCGGCTAACATCCCCTTTGGCTAACAAGAAATATTTTACAACCCTTTTGCGTTCAAATTTTATCTCGTTCATATGTCTCTTTATAATGGAAAAGAAACTTATGTTTTACATTTTAAGATACTTGCTCGTCGTTTTATATTTGATTCAACGCAAAACACAAGCGTACAGTACGTCATTTTTATTATATGTATACAACATATTATTATGCTTATAAAAATGTATCTTTATAAATAAAAATATGATTCCTTTTTTTATTCAAAAAACTATTTGATCAAAATTATGTGTATTAATTATTTTATTAAAAAGTTTACGCGTTTGGCTTATTCGATTGCGTAGTCATTCTCCATAAAATTCATATTCAACGGCGAGGAAATATTGAATACATAAAAGACTTTTCGTTCACTTTCTTTCTACATATTTTTTGTGGTCCCATAGACCGTGATAGAATGACTTACTTCCTGAAGATGCCAATAGGTGAATACCGGTTTTTATGTGACTAGATGTGAGCCCTCAAGAGGCGTAGTGAGCCAAGTAGTAAATTGGTCAAACTTTTGTATTGTACAATTACATATTTAGGTGGTGTTTTGGTGGATTGCATATTTTTGTTTTAGGAAGATAACACTATTGCAGTATGGATTTACTGAAGTCAATTCTTTTTTACGATACTTTGATATATGTAGAATATTAACACCCAACTCAAGTTTTTCTAAAATACAATTATACAAATGTGCTCAATTTTAACAATTTGAATTGGATATTGAAGTTTATCAATAACCCTCATAAAATACTATAATATGCACCATACCATATCGAAAAAATGCCTCATTACCAGTACACCATCGATTAATAAAAAACGTTGTTTCAATAAAAAAGCAAGACTAAAGTATTTTCACCATTATCCTTTTCACGATTGCATTTTACCTACTCAACCCATTAAAACTCAATTTCCTTTCTCAGGTAACGAGCAACGAAGAGTAGAATACTCACTTAGTTGTTGAAAACTTTTTTTACAAACAGAGAAGAGCTGCAAGGCAAACTGAACCTTAATGAAAATGATTTCAATATTATTATTAATTTTTATCTCTCGTGAGAATTTTTTAATGGCACGGAACAAAGGAAAATCACTTTAATTCTTAGGGGATGTTTAATTGCCTTCCAGTTGTGGACCTGTACAAGATCTATAAATCAGGCAGTTAGTATAAAATATCTTTTAAAATATATAAGTACAAAATAAAGTCACATACCCTTTTGCTCATTCATTTTTTTTTGTAAACGTCAAAGAATCCATACAAATATAATCTAAGACTCAAAATACACGAGCAAAAGTTGCAAGCCGCAGCCGGAAGCAAAAAACAGTAAAATAGCCTAATGAAAAAGATTGAGTCAAAAAATAAGATATGTTCGGAGATTAGGAAATAGACCATACAGCGCTCTGTTATTTTAGCGGAGACTTTGGAAAGACCAGATACCTGGGGGGAGTTTCAATCTTACATGCATCTTCTGTGCCATAGATGACCTTCAGGTACTATCTATAAGGTGTACTGGACACAACATAAAAATTCTGACAAGTCGTGAAAGAAGGTAAAGATTTTTTCAGATCATTATATTAAGCCTCTTGATGGATTAAGAAGATTACTTTGCTCATTAAAAAATGGTTTGAATGTATCTTATTCATTTTTATAGATATTAGAACAATTTCTTAGTTCTCTATTTTAAGTACGGTATTGTTTACTAACGTATGTCAGTTAATAGTATTCTCTTCATCTCAAATAAATGCAGAAACATAAATGATAAAAATTCGAAAAATTTGAACGATTTACGTGTGAAGTATTGAAGTGCCGTAGTGCACTTTCAGCGAATTTTATAAAAAAAATCATACATTTTTCATCAGCATAACACTCTCTGATGTATTGAAATAAAATACATAACATTAAAAATATATATATATAATCTATGACGTCAATTTATAAAGCAAAGCTTTTAGCTTTCAAAACATCTAACAAAAAATGAAATGTATTTATCTACGTATTCTAAATTAATATCGAAACCAAAATTATATTAAAATTATATTATTATTATATAGCTTTTTTGTTGAAACTTATATAAATTATATTTTCGCTTCAACAAACTAATATGATAATTAGTGTTCAATAATAATAACTAGATCCATGGTCGAGTAGTCAAAATCGTTGGCTCGACTACAGGGCTCACTTGCTTGAATCCTAGTACAAACGGTCTCGTATATTGATTTTTGAATCGATTTATGAATAAAATTTCCTTCTACCGGTCATATCTTAAGGACAGTGCGTAGCGACAGAAATTAGCTAACTTCTATTCCTGGTATATCCTTATTTGTCTTAAAAAAATAGACCAACAAGTAAAGAGTCTATTAAGAGCCTATATTCTCTACATTGGGAGCCGACATGGCTAAAAATAATTTAAGATATGTATTAAACTTTTTTAATAAAAAAAAATATTCAATATTGGTGTTTCAATTTTAAAAGCTTTCAAAATTATTAGTATAAATATTTAATACATTATTTGCACAACAACCAACACGAACGGGTCAACACTTTTCACAGGTGTCTCGCCCCACATCTCCAAAGCAATATTCAACTCCGCTACTACATATTTAGTTTTAAAAGGGGTGAAAACGACCCCTAAGGGACAGACTAAATGCGGTCTCTGTAATGGACGCCCGCCGAAATTCTTAATCTGGGATTTGAAGTTTCTAGTTTTAATTAATTTATTGAGACCGATTGCTATTAGGTGGACTGCTTGCTTAATGTACTGGAAATAGGGTGTTTGTAATAAATATTTTGGGCTTAGGATAAAAAAATACATGCAATTATATTTGAAAAAGGTCAAAAAAAATGTGATTGTTTATTCCTATTTACCTACCCTATCCGATTCTGTAAGCGGGAACATAAGAAGAGAGATATAATGACTATCAGACCTTTAATAACACCATAATTTCTACCCTTGCCTTTTATGAAAAGGTTTAAATTCTAACTGACTTCCTACCATCTCAAACTTAGCATATTCTGCTGAAATTATTCAAATTTGGATACGAAGTTTTTTTTTACATGTCCGCTCCCAATGTGGAGCATATGACTTCCTAATAGATCTCTATTAGGAGTTCATATATAATAAATTATAATGAAAAAAACCCTTTTGAACTGATTCCACGTTTGTTAATTAGGATCATCACAAGAATTTTAATCAGGGCTATGGAGTCGCGTGAAAAAAAGACTTCAGCTTTAAAATAATTAATGACTCCGACTCCGACTCCGAGGAAATTTTTCAATAATTTAATTTTAACTTATATATATGTATACCATCAGATCATCTTTTCTATTTTCTTTAAATACATTAAATATATTTTTCAAAAAAAATCGAGCCGCTCATTTTTCACGAATCCGACTCCGACTCCACAGCCCTGATTTTACTTGATTAACTATGACTATATATATGGCAGAATTGATCATGTGTGTGTGTCACGTCACATTGATGGTATATTTTTTATCCATGCCCGCTTCCTACGTGGAGCATATGGTCTCTTAATGAAGGTATCTCAACAGATCTTTTTCTACAAAAACTGTTTGTAAATCAGTCGCTCAACCTTTCTTTTCTAAAGAGAGTACTAAGAATAGAAGGATGAGTCTAGGTCACGACTAGTGGTTAGCTAATCGCTCTCGCTACGCCCAGTAAACGAAGAATCGGAATGATAGGAGGGACGTTTTAGAAAACACACATGCCTTCGATCAGGAATCTATTAAGTGTTGTTCGTACCGGTACGCAAATCCGTGAGATCCGCCACGGAAGTCAACAGCGTTAACCGCTGCGCCATAAGACCCGGCATTTTTATTTTTACTCTCCTTAAAATGTTTGACATTGAAATGAATTTTCAATTTAGCAGTCGTGTTTCAATAACTGAAATATAATGTCTAAAAGAGCATTTTTAAGAAACTCATTGAAAATTCTTGACAACTAAGCTAATTATTGCCAATACGTCAAATGGTTTAAAAAATTAAATGTAGGATAATAAGCAAGATGAAAACTTTTTAACGTCACTCAAGATCAGCCAGGCAAGAAATGAAAATGTTAATTTGATATTTAATTTGTTGGGACTTCAGATTGCAAAACTTTTATCACTAAGCCCTACAGACTGATCAACCTGTGAAGATAAGACGCCATACTTCCAATTTCAATATCTCATATATTCATTATTTGATAATTGTATAAAAAAATATATTCACATTGTCAAAATAGTTCAGAAACGACAAATTACCGCATATTTTTTTAAAATTTGAATTTATGTCCTGTTTATGCTCCAAATTGGGAGCATATTATGGCTTTCAATGATGGTATATCAACAGAAGATTTTTTTTTAAATGGTTGTAACTTAGTTGCTTAAGCTATCTTTTTTAAGAGAGTTTGAGGGGATATAATCGATAGGGCTAGGACAAGAATTGTGGTAAGCTCCCGCTACGCCCTGTTATATTTGATGAATTAGAAGAATATAACAAAATTTTTAGACATAACAAACACCCATAATTTCGAACAGAAATCAATGTATCGATTGCAAAAAAATCGTTACTCACTGAAACTTTAAACATTGAGATCTGTCATGGAAGCTAATAACGTTGACCACTGCGTTGCGGATCGCTTACATACCGTTCGTTAACTGTTTTTAATTAATTTTACTGTTGATTTGGCTGAAATTTTATGGAATTGATATTTCGATTGAAGAATGAAAAACATTTCTCGTAATAAAAATATATAAAAAGTAAATGTTGATGAAATAATTCTGTCATTAAAATAAAATAATGGTATAAAGAAATTTTCTTGACTGCAAAACCCGCGGTTTTATCATTGTTGAAAGGTTTGTTGTTTGACTAATGTTTTTGGATGGAGAAACATACATACTTGCATTTGGTTGTAAACTTTGTAAAAAAAATGATGAATAGATTTTTGGATTTGAATGATTCTGCAGTAACTAGCAACTGATAAAAGATTTAAGGTGAAACTTAATGGTATTTCTTTCCAACCTGGAAAATTTCGATGCAATACTTAGTTGTTTTTATTTAAATATGATTGAATTTTCACAATATGATATATCTTTTTAATGTATAATAGTATTTAATCTCAGCTTGGATACGAATACAACAACAAGAAAAGGGACGAATCTTATTTATTATATACATTTTATAAAATAATCTTGCTGATTTGTTTGCGGTTAATACATTCTCTTTTATCTTGTTTTTTTTTCAATGTCACATCGGTGATGGAATACGTCCATTACCAGAAGCAAGTCGTCCCTAGGGTCATCATGTGAATGGCCTTGTTCTACATTTTACCAGACATAGTCATTGAGTTTTTGATTATTTTGTAATCAGCTATATATTCTTACAGCTTAAAACCTGTTTAAATTATATTTGTTGTTGATTAAATTTTCCCATCGATAGACAAGCAATTAATATTTTACAAAGTGCTTTGTGATTGAAAATCTAAAGATACTTTTGAAATATTTAAAACATGTGTCATCATTAAGAACACAACGAGTATAATAATTAGGTTATAATTTTATATTGTATATGATATTAATTAACCCTAAGAAAACATATGGCACAAATAAAACAAAAACCAAAAAGTAACAACTATTCACGCATTCTGGACGATTTGTATACAAATCACATACGAAAGTAATACAGTAAAACCACCATTTACACTAAAGTCGGAACAGTGTAATTTGGGGTAGTGTAATTGGAGGTGTGAATCTCATACAAAATTAGGGATTTGGCTTTTTCCGCAAAAAACGCAAAGCTAAGATTTCCTTCAGTTTTGCAAAAAAAAAAAATATTGACGAAATATTTAATTACCAGGTGAAAAAATGCAAAGCGCACCAAAATCCCACACACAGACAGTCGCCCGCTATACGTGTATAGCCTGGCACGTGTTGACTACACATACGCTAGCCAACGCGGCACAGTGACCGTCTCGTAGTAATAACAATGGTATGTGACCGAGAAATTGGGGGATTTGCGGCGAATATTTCTAGCCAGTGCGTAATTCGGGGTAGTGTAATTGGGGGTTCCACTGTATTGTTGTCTAGCTTAAATCCTATCCAGTAAGACAAGTGAGAGCTTCAAAGTCCATCATTCTTTTTTAGGAAATCATTTCGAAAATTTTATACATTTGTAAAAAAGGACAGTTTGAGAACTGAGTTAAAAAAAATCTAACATCTGCATAAAAATAAATGGTTATTTCACATATACAGACGATTTCAAAAAATATAACATTTTATGTTAAATAAGTATGCACAGCAGTTTTTTGTTGTCAGTTACTCAAATTTTTTGAAAGCTTCCAGAGTGCTTTTTACAACTCAATGATGCAAATAAAGTGGTATAGTGGCCAAAACCATTCGTTTTAATAGGGATCAAAACAATGCATCAAATAAATAATAAATATTATTCAGAAAATATCTTTGTATGATGGATAAACATGAAATATAAATTTTACAAATATTCAACAACGCATTGGTTTTTCTTCTTAATTTATTTGTGTAAATTCTGACACATTGAATACGAAAGATAGTATTCTACTTTTGTTGGGGTTTTTTTACACGTCATTGTTGGTGTTTTATTTGACTAAGGGTGTCATGTGAAGGCTATAAATTCGACGTCAATACATGAAAATTTAAAGTCAGACGTTCATACACATCTCATTTACAACCCTTTGAGTTTAAACCTTTGCTGGGTTAGCTTCGGGCGAAAACGCCGCAGTGAAAACTCACTCGTTTCCTGGTTTCCGTGGTACGAGATGTTTCTAGTGGTACTAGAATGCTCAAACGGTGAAGTAATAGTGTTTTTTTTGCTGTATCTTTTTATTAGTAAATTAAATACATTAGGTGGTTTGTGAGGAATTCAGAGATAAGCGTACGCACAAGACAACCCCCTGTCACGTCAGTGGTTATGAAAAGACGTTGGAACTGGGTGGGTCACGTGCTGCGTAAGCCTCCGGCAAGCCTTAATCCTGCCTGCCTCTTTTTTCGATTGATGGGATTTCGGTGTCTCTGACGACCGTCGGGTTTTTTCCAAAGGATTTACTCGGTGGAACTGAGGGATGCTAGTATGTCATAAGAGGAAGCAAATCAATTGGCGGGAGACAGGGAAACATAGAGGTGCCGCGTGGTGGCCTTATACTTCACATAGGGAGCGAATATGGTGAATGGAGAATTAAATAATTAGCTCATAACATTCTCGAAATAGTTT
Source organism: Himalopsyche anomala (assembly GCA_031772345.1). Classification (NCBI taxonomy): domain Eukaryota; kingdom Metazoa; phylum Arthropoda; class Insecta; order Trichoptera; family Rhyacophilidae; genus Himalopsyche; species Himalopsyche anomala. Next base: position 8,750,780 of record CM062841.1, on the reverse strand, counting down.
GCTAGTTTTGTAAATGGTCAGTACATTTTATATCTGATACTTTATTAAGCACTCGGGCATCAATATAATATATATGTCAGTTTCTTGACTCAACATTAACTTCTCATTTTTTCTAAAGAGAGTAAAGATATAAGAATGGGGCAAGGACATGAGTAGTGGTTAGATAGTGGCTGTTGCATTCATCGTTTTTTTTTATGAAATGATAGTTTGGGGAGAAAATTAAAGACATCATCATGCCTTCGAACAGAAATCCATAAATGGATTAATAAATCAATCTACAAAAGCTGTCCTTACTGAGATTTGAACCCGTAGTGTCCGTGCTCTCAGCCAACGATGTTGACCACTCAACCACGACTATATTTTATTGTCCGCGGTCGAGTGTTAAACGTCACTGACTTCGGTCGCGGTCGTTAGGGGCAATGGTTTCAATCGATATATTTGAAAGCATGCATGCCTGTGATGTCTAAAAAATGCTTCGTACCCATCCAAATCCTAAAACAGAGCATAACGAGAGCGATTAGCTGACCACTAGAGAGGTTCAGCAACTGAGTTCTCGTAGAAAAACTTCTTAAGATACACTCTATTAGTAATCCGTAAGATACACAGGGCCATAAACATGTTACGTATAGATGATATTTAATCTTCAAACATTTTACAGAAGATAATCCTGAAGAAAAGACGGAACGATGATAGACTGTGACTTCTCTGGATGGATGGGCTGTTAAAGAACTTGAAAAAGGTTTATTCTAGTCGAAAACAATTTAGAACCACAGAAACAAGGTAAATATATGTGCTTAGTGCGATCATCTTTGAAAATAGTACATATGTAACAATATATCGACAGGAAGTGAGCGAAACTTTACTTCAGCGGACAATGGGTGCTTGTGTGTCACAAAAAATAAATATAAACTTTTAGAGAAAACCTTTTTTACTTAAAGGTATGACACCAAAAATAGCTCTTAAATTTAGCTTCCGCACATTTAGAGCGAGAGCTTTATTTAAATTTGCACATTTTTTTTTGTCAAGTGTAGCTGAAGATACTCTTTCTTTTAAAACAACCTTGCTCTTATCCTATAATAATATTGTGAAATAATTACATAAACTAGGCTTTAAATATAGATATCGATATCCTTGTTCTAGAGTGCACTATGCTTGAATTTGGCAGTGTTAAATTATTTATGAAAATGTATTAGGTTCTAATGCAGCATAATAACGTTTTGGTTGTTCTGTAGAAGTGAAAGATGTAAGTACATATTCTGAAACGCATTTCAATAATAATTTTTGATACGGCCAAATTCCTTCATATGTAGTGCACTCTGGAACTAGGACATCGACCTTAACAAAAAAAATACAGTTGAATCTATTAAGTGAAAAATATTATGTTATAAATCATTTTAACTCTTTCCATTTGACGTTGAGTTGGTAGTGTTAATTTTAATAAATTCAGTTAAAAAAAATAGTTTATAGATGATAAAATCACTGAGGAATCATGTGTTTATATTGGAATATATTGAATGTGGAAAGGAAAAAAGACGTAACCTACAGCTTTTTCAAAACAGTTCTTTTCTATTATCACAATATATACAACTTGAAGGGTGTAAACTGCAAATGCCGAATTTGTATCTAAAATTCTGCACCTACGTTTGAAAAAAGAGGGCCTGTAAAAATTTATACCAGATTCGTCAACAATTTATTAAATTAATATTATATTAAGTCTAATCAACACAAATTTATAAGTCTCCATGGACTTTAAGGTTGTGTATGTCATAATTTGCCTAAGGGTCAAAATCATCATAACACGTTTTTGTCCCTCCTGTAAAATTGTGTGGGTTACGTTTTTTTCCTTTCCAGTCGATATTAATATGTTTATTTTCAAAATAAGATTCTTTTCAACATATATATATATAATTGATTGATGATGATGGATAAATAGGCATGTGAAAATAAAGTAAATAAACTATAAAAACACATAATATAGGTAAAAGTAAGGCGGTGAAAACACAATCGGATGTAAAAAGAAAAATTTCAAGGAAATGGGTGTCGCTAGACACTAGATGTCGAGAACAAGAGAAAACTGTGAATACAACATTGTATGGCTTTCGTAGCTCAAAGAAAAAAATCGTAAATTTTTATGACAATATATTCATTCCTTTTACAAAAGAAAACAGATTTCAAAGGATAAAACTTTAAATTTAAGAGGTTTCTTTTTAGTTACGTTACACTTTTTTATGTCATTATTTTATACGTGATACATTCTTTTTTCGGTCATTTTAGCTGTATCCTTTTGTATTATTTTTTTATTTGTAATTAATTCATTGAGTGATGATGGTCAATCTATTTTCAAAGTATGGTTCTAATGAGAAATTTTAAGTAAAGGCGCCTTAATTAAATCGCTTTATCTCCGGTATAATAAGGAAATGCCTTATATGTAATCAATCGCTCTTTATAATCCATTTTCAGTATCTAATATGTCTGGTGGGAAGAAAGCAATACATTCTTTGTCCATAAAGTTTTCGATAAATCTATATATTGTAACCGTCTGACATGTCCATTTGTATATTCTAGCGTTAGGTCTATTTCACCGAACAAGACGGGATTTCTGGATTGTTTTCCCTACGAATTTTATAACGGTGTTATAGTTCATTAAAAATAATTAATGATATGATGAAAATGGTATTATTATAGAAACTGTATCTTTGTTAAATGAGAGTGACTTCGTTGACCAAGACTTATCACAAATACACCCAATAAACAAATGAGAAGCCAGTAGTCAACAGGTCGGAAAAAAGAGTAATTGGGAAGCTTCAATTGAGTTAACAGCTATTTGCACAATGAACTCGTTTACATATTGATTATAGAAAGGTAAAAAAACAAAAAAACGTTTTTTTTGCTTATCACAATGCAAGGATTACTGCAAAAGTATCTGTTTTGAGTTGAGCTCGGTTATCACCGTTAAAAATATACTATTGGGTATATCTACAAATAAAATTATAAGAAACACAAAGTCAACTTACCTTTTATACTTTAGTGAACTTAAAACTATATTTTTTTAGTAGAATTCTGTAATATTAAGTTTCCAAATGTATCCCGCGTAAAACACGTTTTACCTAATTTCTAATACGCCTTATTTCTAAGATATCGTTAAAAAAATTATCTAGATAATTAAGGCTCATATTCTCCAAAATGATGGTTAAAAAGATTGACGACGGGCCCGTGGTGCAGTTGTCAACGTCGTTTGCTTCCGTGACGGACATAACTGGTTAAAATTTCAGTACGAACAGAAATCTTAAATAGATTTATCAATTTCTGTTTAAAAAAATTGGTGTTTGTGATTGTGAAAATTTTCTCCTTCCCTTACAATCCTAAAATAACAGGGCGTATCGAAAGCGATAACCTAGCCACTACTTCAATTCTAGCGTTATCATTTCTATCCCTTATGTCTTATAAAAGAGATGTTAAGCTACTGAGTAACAATCAGTTCTCGTAGAAATAAAATATTGAGATACGGATTATCTGCTACATTAAGAGCGTACATATAATAAATATAAAAAAATGAGTCAATTTTTGTTTGAAAGTGCTCAAGATGAGAGAAAAGAATCCAGTCAAAATCCTCTAATAAAATAATTGTAAAATAATTTTATTTTTATCAAAAGTCACAATTTTCCACGAGTTTTATTTTCTTTTGTTCTATTTCCACGTCTTTTGAAATGTGAATAGTAAAATATAAAATTATAATAAAGAGACAGAGCTCAAAACGTGTAAAGCTATCGTCTGCTTTCGTTTTAGTATAGAATTGCCAAGTTATTTAAAGTTTTCTCAGACATCGCCGCTGAAAACGCGCAAGGTAGTAAATTAAACTTTTTACAGTTTTAAATAGCAGTAAACACAATTTAACACGCTCCCATTTGGTTGTTCTCTGCATAATAAAATGCATTTAGTGCAGACGTGCTCCACAATTACTTATACCATGTCTGGGACATTGCATTTATTCCTTATGAATTTTTAGAGAGCCACGTCTGCTAATTAACCGAGAAATATCTTTTACAAAACTTGAGCATTTCCCAGCAATATTTTTATAGCGACAGCATATACAAAAACTACATGATTTTTCACATTATATTACCAAATAAACACATTACCACAGTGTAAATATTTTCGATAACTTCACAATTGGGTCTTCCAATCCAGGGATCGTTTTGATTCCTATATAAAATGTAGAAAATCAAATTAAACATCTAAATACTTACTAATTTACTACCATATTAAATGATAAATTAATTCTTGACGGTAAATCTTAGTTTGTTCTTATAAATATTTTTGTATAACACCTACATAAAAAAACAAATGAACTGTGGTATTACCTAATCCCTCTCACATTTTGTAACAGTAGTAGACAGAAGCAAATAATTTTACTGCTTTTTTATAATAATTTCAACGGAGATCAACGACATCTGGTCAGTGAAGCTTCTGTTATTAAATTTGCATTTTTTTGAGAAATAATAAAAATTTTCTTGTTTAAAATTAACTCTTGTGTTTCTTATAAGTATATTTATGTTTTTTTCTCTTTTTATCTTCTTTCGTAAATAGTTGTCTTGTTCTTGATAAATATATCCAATTGCAACCAATAACTTGCAATATCTTTTCTTCTCTAATTGATCTTTAACAACTGTCAACTTGGCCGTTAGTCGTAATTTTATGTATTTTTAAAGTTAAGAGATTCATAAAAAAATAGACAATGGTAAATGATCAATTCCGGGATTAAAAAAAGTAAATGTTGAAATCCCGGGATCGCAAAAAAAGGTCAAGGATTGCATTGCCTTAACCGCAAAGACCTTTAGATGCTACTTAATTGAAGTATATTATGTATTACACTATACACTTAATTCATCATGAATCAGGGTTGATTTTTCTCTTCTTAATCGTTATCAGTTGATGAAAAATAAAACGATACATGCTTATTTATATAAAATCAACACACACTAATAACTCGGTGTCATAAACAATTAGAAAATGAGAACATTACTAGAAAAGAACTTAAAAAAATAATGATACAAATTGTAAATGAATATCATTTTATTCACAATATAATAAACATGCTAATGGCTACTAATAAATTTAATAAATACTTCTAATTTGCAACCAAATATAATAAATATAGCCAGATTAAAAATAAACTTAGTGAGAAAAATATTTTTTATCTGTTACAGAATAATTCTTAAATAATCATTGTTAAATTTGGCTTATTTGATTGTTAGAAAATTTAAGAAGAATTCTGAAATTTTACAAAACAAAATAATGATATGAATAAGTATAATAGCAAGACAAATGTTTCTTAGCAGCTCTTCGATGAAGTAGAAATGAAGACTATTTCTTTATCCGACATTCGAAGGATATCTTAAATCATCCAAAACAATCCGTAATAAATTATTTGTTTGTAAATAAACGTAAGTTAATCAAGTGAGTATAAAAAAGGGAAGAAGAAAAATAACTTTCTCATTAAATAAGTTTAAGTGAGGCAATAAACTTGTCAATTAATTTCATTTTTTTTGTTTATCTACATAGTCTTAACGATTTATAATACGTCAGCTTTTTTTTCGTTATACTGAATGTATAGCTTATCAGGAAAAAAATCGGCTACTGGAACCAATATTGAGAGGATGCCAATACGTTGCAATTTTCACAACATCAAAATTGAGAAACAATTAAGCAAAACGACACAATAAATTTATTATACCAATCTCAATTTTGAATCACTCGAGCAGAAACGGTCCACGGACGAACTTTGACTGATTCTAAGTAAATAGTTTATACTGTGTATATAATACAATATAAGAATAAAAATATTATCACTAAGTTAAGCAATTATTGGTGAAAATTTTTACACATGAAATAGTTTAAATAATTGTTAAGCTATTATTTTTAATTACTCAATAAACTGTTGAATCTTTTGTATTTTAATCGACTCGGCGACAACTTTGAGGAAGTTCATTTTGAGTATAATTATAAAATTTTATAATCTAATTATATATGAAACATTTTGTAACACAAGTGTAACAAATTTATCAAATTTATTTTTATATTAATGTTGAATGTTTCATTGTAAATATTGTATAAGGTAATTCTAGCAAAATTGTGGTGGGTATATGTGATATTAATTTATTTTTTAATAAACACATTTGTATTTTCTCAATTATGAAATTTTTACAGCACCGAAAATGGAGGTAGTGTAATAATACGTATCTGAAAACCGGTTTTTTTAAATCGTATCCACTTAACCAACACTTTTTCGATAATTCATTCATGTCACTGACTCTTTATCCGGTTATTTTTATTAAAATGAGAATAAAATAGACTGCGAGTAAAAAACTAATAAAATTATATTAACATATGCCGAAAATATGTGTCCTTGAAAAACCCACTGAAAACCATTTTTTGGATTGTATGTCCTGGATTTTGTCATATTGCCTACGCTGTGAACACAAAATACACTTTAAATATAATATAAAACACGTCACTATTATTAAAATCTAGTTAAAACTTTTTACAACCAAAAACTTGTTTTTTTACACAAACGGCCATTATTTAGTACGATCATCATTTTTAATCAAGATTAACAAAATTCAATATAAAACAATGTGAATTTTATTCAATTATAACATTTTTTTTAACAACGACTTTTATTATTGTGAACGAATATGTAAAATATATTTTTTTTAAATATTAGATTTTCATAAAATCAATAAATTTTCGTTAACTAAAAAAACCTAACTATTTATAGTACACTTGAGATTAATAGAAAGTAATTTCTTTTAAATATTGAAATAGTTAAAATCATGCGTTTTAAATTGAATTAATAAGTTATGCGATTAAAAATTACAAATATGACTTTGTCGAAAAATCCAGAAGGAATCACAGAAAAATAATAAAAGAATCTCCAATCAAAGCTTTGCCATAGGCGACGACCATAAATAATTATGCGTTTTTTGGAAGAGAATATACATACAAACATAGACATACATAGAAAAACTGCACATTGCCGGAGGAAATTTCACCATATAAATAATTTTAGAGTAGTGATATTTTTTGCTGCCGTTTTGTATCGTAAAAATTCAACTTAAAGAAGTACTGAATCCGTTTCTTAATACGACGTTATTTCAAGGCTATATAAAGTAATCTAAACAGAATGATTATTGAAGTGTTGTCAATATCGTGTTAATGTATATTTGTGTTAATTTTTACAGTTGCAAACATTGCTTAAACCATGTCCGCTCCCAATGTAGAGCATATAGACAACTTATGTAGTTTTTCTCAACAGAAGTTTTCCACGGTAACTGCTGTTTACTCAGTTGCTCAAACCTTCTTCTTTCAAAGATAGATGAGAACAAAAGGATAAGACTAGTGGAAAACTAATCGCTCTCACAACACCTTGATTTAAGGGTAGGATGAATGGAAGGATGGGAGTTTTAATATATTACAAACATTCATGTTTTCGGAAAGAGTTTCATTGATCGATTGAAAAATAATATAACCCGTTCTGGGATTTAAACACGTGACCACTGTGGGTGCCAACGGCGTTGACACTTTAGACCACGGAACCAATTATAAATACTGACTATCTTATGTTAGATATTCAATAAAGTACTAATTTCACGTTGATAATTATAGCTTAGGACCGGTTTTGCTCATTGCGAGCTAGTTGCATTTCTACGTGTTCATAACGCTCGCGATGAGTAAAACCAATTATGGACCAAAAGGGGCCATCGTCTTCCACTACTTTCTTTCATACCAGAAATCCCCCGTTAATTTCCTCCAGTACTTCCAGGAGGTCTATGGGTACTTTAAAAACCTATTCCAGTGGTCGCTAAACTCATTACTAACCTGATCCAAATACTAACTATGCAGCGATTAAAATTCTTTTGAGAGCCAAATTTTTAAACTTTAACTATATAGATAAGTACGTTGTTGTAAATTTGATAAGGATACTTCTAAGCTGACTTTTGCTTAAAAGGTCTTCAATCTGATTGAGGTACATTCGCCAAGATCGCCTTTTCCAACTCTAAGTTTTAAGACCGAAAACCAATTCAATTGCACAATATCTAGTATTTTGGCCAAAGAGCCACATGTACTACTGACCTAGGTCTTTAGGTAATAATTTATATATTTTTAATACTTATCTTAAATTATTGACATATTGTTAGTACCGTAGCAAAACTAATAACGTATTGAAAAATCCTTTCTTGCATTGAACAAATATATCACAATGACTTTGGTCTTTCTTCAGTGCTCTTTTATATTTGACTTTTGGCTACACGTTGCATTTTTCTACAATGTACCTGAGAAATAATTTTCTTCGCTCTAAAGGTATGAATGAGAATTTTTACAATGAAGACGGCGGTAAGATTTTGCACACATGCTTTTGTTTGATTAAAACCTGCTACCAATGCTTATTCCTAAAACCAGGGGCTTTACATTGAAAACAGTATTTTATTTTAAAAGATTCAGTTATACCAAATATATTATTAAAACAAGTATATAACGATAACATTTATGTGGTATAATCATTAGTTTGACACCAATAAATGCGTTCATATTTTGATAATAAAAGTCAAATAAATCTAAATAAAAAAAAATATAAGGATATTGACCAAAATAAAACAAAAACTATGTGCTAGAATATTTTTTCAATATCTACTATCTATGTAATATAATAAAAAAAAACCATGTCTGATCTCAATGTTGAGCAAATAGACTCTTAATGGATTTTACAAAAGAGTTTCTACAAGAACTGCTTGATAGCTTGTAGGGTGTTTACTTTTTTATTTTTTTTATTCGATAAACTTGTTTTCCTTTCTGCATCACACCGAAGACGATATCTCCTCAATGATACAGTTAAGATACATGTTTTAGGCACAATTTGATAGTCAACAATAATAATAATTAAAAATATAAAGGTATTAATAAAGGTTAATTAAATACATTGAATTGGTATAACTACACGTAAAAAAATAATTAAATAATAATAAGCAAGAATGATAGTTAATGGCACTAATGAGACAACAGATATAATATGATTAAGGATTGAATGGTGAGGGGCAGGGAAGCTAAAATTTTTCTCCAAAAGAAGTAGCAAATTTCTTGAAGTGAGCGAAATTTTCTGGAGACGAAACTAGATCTGGATGCCCGATAGGACCATCACGGTTATTTCTACAAAACGAAAACAATATAACTCTTTCAACAGACATAATCGAACAATTCCAGAGAATATGCTCTGAATCTTGATTACTGTCACTACAAGGACAGTGTGGGTTAGGTTTGATTTTAAATTTATGTAGCTTGGCATTAAACGCACCGTGTCCGGTGATAAATTGTGAGGTCCAGTGATCCGGAGAGAGCCAGGCTGCATTCTGACGAAAAACAATATCTGGGAAAAATAAATAGGTAATTCTACCACGAAGGGACTTTGACCATCGACTTTGCCAATTAGTTAAAACGGTTAGTGAGCAGAGTTTTTTCACTTTAACTTTTAAAAAATCTTGTGAATCCAATCGGTGAAGAGTAGGGTGTTTACTGTCAATACTTGGTGAAAAGCCATTATCTTAAGAAAAACACAATATTACTTTGTGCACTGTCAACTGAACTCGCCATGAGCAAAACTTGTCCTGATTTTAATAAATAAAGTGAAAATTAAGTACAAAAGAATATTGTGTTTTTCTTAACTGCTTGATTCTTAGTTATTCAATCTCTCTTAGAGAGTAGGGATAAAATGATAGGACTAAAACAGGACTAGCGTTTAGTTTGTAGGCTGCGTGGTCGAGTGTTGACGTCGAAGGCTTAGATTTTTGAATCTCAGTGCAGACAGTTTTTATAGATTGATTTTTCAATCGATTTATGGATTTCTGTCCGAAGGCATGGATGTATGTGATGTGTTGAATTCTTTTTCGCAAGTAATCTTAATGTGATTATTGAATGTTCAATATTATTGTATATAAATATATTATATCAACACACTTGTCTTCCATTTTATAATTTTGCGATGGTATATCACATACGGTCAATATTTTTTTTAAATTATTGATTTGTATTCAAACTACAAGAGTTTTTAAATATGATGTGATGGTATTCAGATACGGAAGTTAAAATTAAATAATTGAAAAAAGTGTATGCAAAATGCTTTTTTTAATTTAATGGCAGGTTTATTAAATACGGGACCTCAGCTCATCTTATACCAGAAAGGTGCTATAATAATAACTTACGAGTGTGAATTCGAGAGGCAGGTGTCTATATTATATACTATGCGATACATGATAACCGTGTACCAGAAAGCTTAGCTTACAGCTAGCTCAAGTCTTTGAAGAATTTTAATAAAGCAGAGTGAAATGTCATGCAACATCGTAAATACATTTTCTTCTTCTTTTAAGAATGGCAAAGGTCATATGTTCCACTATCGAGACATGCAGAAATAAAACAACGTATTTTCAATTGTTGAAAGAATTTTCCATTTCATTTTATGTCGATGTTTTCTTATTTGAAAACAACTTTAAACTACAAGTTAATATATTATTAAAAAGTAAAAAATAAATAATGTATTATTAAAAAGGCTCGACCCGACCCGTTGTTTAAGTTGTTTTGCCGATTATGGATCAATATGGGATCGGACACGAAGATTGAATATTCATCATTTCATGTGTATGGACACATGAAATGATGAATACCTCTACTCTTATAGATTTCGGTTTAATATTAAAATATTTTTCAATACTTTTCATCATAATAATAATACAGCGGAACCCGCAATCACACCGAAATACATGCTGGCTTGAAATATTCGCCGCAAATCATCCATTTGAACGGTCACATTCCATTGTCGTTGCTACGAGACGACCGTCTGTTCAGTGCACACAGTCAAATGTTGGCTAGCGTCTGTGTATTCAACACGTGCCAGGCTATATACGCATAACCGGACGACTGTCTGTGTATTGGATTTTGTGCGCGCTTTGCATATTATCATTTAGTAACTAAATATTTCGTCCATATTTTTTTTTTTGCAAAACTAAGGAAAAAAACAAAATCCCTAATTTTGTATGAGATTCACTCCCCCAATTACGCTACTCTAAATTACATAGTCCCTACTTTAGTGTAAATGGGGGTTTTACTGTATGCTAGTTTTTAAATGATATATTTGAGGAAAAGCATTTTCAGACGAAATTTACAGGTATAGTTGCATACGATAAGTTATTTCCGGCACGTTTCCAACGATACAACATGCTGAAAAGATCCAATTACTCTAAGCAACGTTCAAGTACTCACCTCGCATACTTAACGCAATATTAAATTTTGTTTATTTGAATAACTCAACTTTATGCCCGGTGCCTCTCAGCGGAAAGTAGTTTTACATGAAAATTTATTCATGGAAAATAAAATGTTTTTCACGTAGTTTAATATAAAACTCTGAGAGTGGGTGGAACCTTGGATTTTCTTGTACATGTCTGATGTTAGTGATTTTTACAATGCGCCATTGTACGAGGTGTGACAATATCTTGTGAGCAACTTTAAAAAATATTGGGTATGCCTTTACAAAAATTACTCCCACGCTGAATAATATATTCGAAATGTTAGATATTTTTGACACAATTTCAGCTCCTTATAAGAGAAATATGACTACTAGTGCCTATAAGTCCCCAACCAGTATCTTTGCTGACAACTCAACGTCTGAACACGGTGACAGAATAAATCTGGCAGGAAGAAAATAGTATTGATAAAAAATTAAGAACTAAATACGTTGATATTTTTACTTCATTAAGAAGAAAATAGTTCAGGATTTCGGTTACCCTGTGGTAACTGCATTATATTCTAATGCTAGGTTATTTGATGCTTTTTATTTTGAATCGTTATTTTTTTTTTGTTGAAACATTCCGTCGCAATCTTAAAGAATTTAAAATGTTCGATTTACAATAAAGGGCTTATTTCCGCCATCTTAGATCAGAATTTTAATATATTGGCGCGTTGACATTGGCTGTAATACCAAATATTTCTTTTGAGTGGATTAAAAAAGCTTTCAACAATATTTTACAACTCTTGTACACTTTTACCATTTTTTATAACGTCTTCTTCCATTGTTTAGCACAGGCGTGGGGAAACTGCGGTTTTTTGGCTACCCTGGTGCGGCCTTCTGGCTAATTCTGTATTTATTTGTTAATTCGTAAATTCTTGAGAATCTGAAAAGTAAATTCGTAAATTCCAGCCAAAGATTCCTTGTCAATGTTTACTGCGGCTTTATATCAAATCACAAAAATGAATGCGGTCTTTAGAGAATAAAAGGTTCCCCATCTCTGGTTTAGCATAAAGACTAAGGTATCCAATCCCGGAGTCTTTTTGTGATTCCGGGATTTTGAGATTGACTAATTTTCAATCCCTGGATCCCGGAATTAGGCACTTAGCATGAAATAGAGTATAAATTTCCGACACCATGACTTCATTAACACTTCACAAAATTAATACAAAAAAAACACCTCGCTATTTACGGACTATTTTTTTTTATTTAATATAAATTTCGTATTAAAAGTCTTTATTGGTAAAATTAATCTAGGTCCAGTTTTCTGAATGTTCCTCTCATTCCCACCATGTCATCGACCAGAAAGTCTTTCTTTCCTAGTCTCTTGGATTCATCAGATTTCTGCGAGTCAAGTTCTTTAAACCATTGCCGTATTTCTGGAGTGTCAATAGCTTTTTTCCATTGATCTGAGGAAAAGAAATAACAGTAAAAAACTTTTGTATTACTTTCACATCATCTATTCAAGATGAGGACCAGTTTCGCTGGCGTAAATAATGTGAAATTGGTAAAAAAGTGTTTTGTTTTAGAAATTACAGTAAACAATTCATAATAAAACAATTATTATAAAGAAACTTATTTGTATTTTTCTTTGCAACGCACAGCTCAAAGAAGCATACACATACGAAATGTTTATGTGTGTATGTTTAAATTGTATTTAAGAAATTTTTGCTTGGTGATTTTAAATTCCTGGGATTTTTCAAACAATTTTATATCGACTTCAAAAATTCAGGAATTTGCGGAATTATAAATATAAACCAAAATTTGGAACCTTCTTCTTTATTTTAGCTCTCGCTCAACTTTCTCTCATTTTTCCAATCACAAAATCCCGGGATTAGTACTGGCACAAACCCAGGATTTTAATTATCAGATGCATTTTACTTTACTGCACTTAAATCAAACAATATCTTCGATGACTTCTTACCTGAAATTTCCTTGAGAGTCAATGGTTCTTCTCCTCCCATGTCTTTGGGGAGATATTTCATGGGAAAGACTTTATGTAAGGCTTCCGCATTGGAGTGAACGAACAATCGTTCAGATACCTTCTTCTTCATTGCTGCTTTTGCCACGCTTATTGTTATTTCCGCTGCTGCAGGTGCGTTAATTACATGGATGCCTTTTACTGGCACGCCATAACAACTCTATACAACATAGATCAATTAGTATATGGTAGAAACCTTTTTCGCTATATCCACTTCCAATGCAGAGCATATGGACTCTTGTTGGAGCTATTTCAACAGAAGTTTTTCTGCGATATATTATTGTTTCTAAGATGTTGCTACGTGTCTCTTTTTTTAATAGATAAGGTAGGAAAGAATAGAGGTACGATATTATTAGAGATAAACCAATTGCTCTTGCTACGCCTTATATGTAGGATTGGGTCTACAGGAGTGAATTTTAGAGTTGACAAACATTCATAGATGGGCATCCAATCCCGGTCTCTTTTTGTGATTCACAATTTTTCGATCCCGGGATTGACCACTGGGAAAAAATCAGAAATTGAGATATTATAAAATAATTCTCAACACACCTTTTCTTTTGTTTAGCTTAATGAATTTAAAAAGTTGGGAATTGACAGATTCTACGGTCACTTTTAAGGTGTTCACTGTCAATACTTAGGCATTATAATAAAAATATTAAAAGATTTTTAGTACTTTTACCACTTTAAATTTAATTTTAATTTTGTGTAATTATAATGTAATTTGTAAATCCTTTTCATTGTTAGTAATTGCTTACACCTTTTTATTTCAATTTAAATTCTATAAATAGCACTGTTTAATTTATTTTCCTTATCAGTTGATAATGCTCGTGAGGAGCGAAACCGGTCCTGATCAAATAAATTTTAAGTGGAAAAAGTACTAAAATGTTTTTATTATTTTTATTTGATTCTACAGTCATTGAAAAATGCTTAAGCTTTTTCTTGGGTCCTTCCTTAGAAATGTTGCGAATCGAGAGATTGTACATTTATTCATTAGAGTGAAAGCTTCTTTTTTAGCTCCATTCTTTCAAAAAGTTACGACTGCCGGTGACGCCAGCTCAAAAATATGTTTATGCGGATTAAACGGAATTTCCCGAATCCCGGGTTCCAGGATCTCGGGACTAGAGGTCTTAATCCACAGTAACCGAAACCAACATCTGTGATAGTGTGATAAAGTTTCAAAATCGCGTTCTTTTTTTAAATAAAACTTGTTCATAAAAATGATACTAGTTCCGATTTACTGCAATATAATAATAAACTACATAAAACCGTTGGATAATTGTTTTAAGGAATACTTTGATCAGTGGAGATTGTTTCAAAATAATTTTTAAAAACATGTTTGTTAAAAAATCATTTCACAACTTTTATAATCAAAAGATGTCACTGCCATAGAACCTTGAGAATTAAAATCTTTTTTTGTAACTGATTAGCATAAATATTTCAAAAGCCATTGACCGTGTCGATCATTACAATCTTTTTCAAGGAAAAATTTCATTTGGAAAATAGCAATATTTTAATACACATTTTGGAACGCCTTAAGCATTAAATATGTCCAAGTGCGTGGTCGACTGGGCAACGCCTTTGTTTCAGTAACGAAGCTCAAGGATTTGAGTCTTAGAACGGATAGTTACATAATTTATTTTTTTAATCGATTTCTACATTTTGTTTTGAAGACGTAGATCAGTATTTACCAAATTGAAGGCCACAGGTTTTCTTCGGAGCCGCTGCAAAACATGTTTTGTTTTCAGGGGGGGCCAAGGATTATGTTTTTCAAATTTAGGGGCAGTCATATAAAAAAATTGGGAAGCACTGGCATAGATGACAGTTTAGTCCAAAATTCCCTTAACCTATCCTATCCTTAAAGTGGGGCATAGCAAATTTCATTTACTAACAACTTGTCCTGTTCTAGTCTTGCGTTCTATACCAATGATGGCCACATATTAGTTTCTGGGAGCGACTAGTTATTAATATTATTTATAACGATCGGCTGATATCGCTTGTAATTTTGCAATGAGATAACAATAAAAAATAATTTTGTATGTCTGCGATCGATTAAAAATACCCTTACGATCGACGAACTCTGCTTTACACCTACTCTTAAAAAAACGGTTGAGCAACTAAGTATCAAACAATATTTGTGAAAACACTTTTGTTGAGATAAACTCCATATGAATCCATATTCTCCACATTGGGAACGGACATGATTAAAAGAAAAAGAGTTATATTACAAAATTTTAAATGTTTTTCATTATGAGATTGCTTAACTCTCGCGGCTCGGAGACTATAAAAATACTTCTCTACCGATGGGGGTCGTTTAGGGACCCCAGTGGTTTCCTCATTATTGGCCTTATTCTTAAGAATTTCAAAAAAAATAATAGTCTAAGGGCTTTAAAATAACTCTCTGCATTATTCCTAATACATTTTTTTATAAAAATCCGTGGTTTTTTAAATAAATAATCATATTTTAAGTTGCGCGTAAAAAAGACGTCATTCCAGTACAAATAATAATTTGCAACTGACGCGTTCAGCCCAGTTATCTTACGAACGATCGCTGATAAGCGAGCGCTTATCTCGTTATCGCATCGCGCTATCGCGTATTTATATAAACTACAAAAGGTCCAAAAAACTATGACATAAGAATACCTTAATTATAAACATTGTATAACCCATATTAAAATAGATATTTAAGGAAATGTGGGTATTGTTTCTTGACCTTAGAACCGGAAAAGTTAATTAATATGATACTTGGAACAACATTTTTAATATTTAATGATGTTTTTTCTTACCTGTAAAACAAATAAAGACTTTTTAAATGTTGCCAAATTGAATTGCTTAATTTGATTGAATGTTAGATTTTCAAAATCCCATATCATAAGGTCCCCAGAGGATGTATCCGAGTAAAGTCTTATATCTCCTAGCATCATACAAGAAAAACATGCCATATCGAGATCGTATATTTCGTGATTGTCTATGTTGAACCTAAGGCAAAAAAAAACGTCCGAATTAACAAAAAAGTTCAAGCAAAATTGAACAACGAAGAAAAAACATTTCATCTTCCATTTTGACACTAATATGTCAGATAGCGACGGATTGTTTAACGTGGTCAAAATATTGACACTAATCAAACAATCACAGTATTATATTGAATATGCGAGGAATGTATTTCCAAAGAGAACTTATTTCGAATACGGTAAAAATATCAAGGTGTTTCAGTTCTACGGTTATTTATATGTTATATGTTGATAGCTATTTCGGCTTTCGCCATCGTCAGAACTATGCTTTAAACGTAAATACGTAAAAACGTTAATACATATTTACGTTTAAAGCATAGTTCTGACGATGGCGAAAGCCGAAATAGCTATCAACATATAACATATAAATAACTGTAGAACTGAAATACCTTGATATTTTTACTTTATTAAAATGGAGTTCTACCAAGTAAATGCCAAATCAATAAATAAAGAACTTAAACCACTTAAACAAATCGTTGGCAAATACCAAAAAATAAAATAAATATTTTTTTTGTTATTTCTGTATTGTAATTGTTCTTAAAACCAATAAGCTATTTTGAATTGAATAGACCGGGGGTGGGGAACGTTTTATAAAGGCAAAATTTATTTATCTGATACAACATAAGGTCATATGAAAAACACAGAAGCATACAAAAAACTATGCCACAAATGAAATTTTTTACTTTATTTGCATTTATTTAGTTGGTTCCTTTAAAATCATAAAACGAAGGATCGAGAACATAAATGCTCTGCAACTTTTAAGTGTTGTTAATATGCAGTATACAACAAATCACAGGTACACCACACATCTAAATAATATATCACTTTTAGGGTGTCAATACTTGATGGAAAGGCATAAGGCCTATAAAAAAAAAAAACGCGATATTCCTTTTACTTGATTTTCACCATTATTTATCAGGTTTCTTAATTACATGTTAGAGGTGTTAAGCACTTCAATTTGTGTTATTTTAGAGTCACTTATTGATAATTTTTACTTTCATTTCTAAATTCTTTTCAATACCAATTGTTTATTAGACCTTTTTATTTCAATTTATTTTTGTATAAAAAGCACTTTTAACTTTTATTTCTTATCAGTTGACAATGCTCGCCATGAACGAAAACGGTCCGATCTTGATAAATAAAAGTGGAAATTAAATATAAAGGAACATTGTGTTTTTTCTTAATAAATAATATATCATAAAAATGATAAAACATTGTAAGTACTAAAGTAAATAACTTTTTTACTTTAGTAATGTAGAATTTCACTTTGTCAAAAATTTCCCAAATTTGAATTGGGTTTATAATGGACATCATTTGCCACTTATATTTATTAGTCTTTGATGAATTTTTAATTGTATATTATAGGTGTTAAGCAATTTAATTTTGTGTAATTATAATGTAATTTGTAAATCCTTTTCATTGTTAATAATTGCTTACACCTTTTATTTAAATTTAAATTTGTATAAATAGCACTGTTTATATATTTTTATTTTCAGTTGATAATGCTCGCAACGAGCGAAACCGGTCCTGATCCAATAAACTTTATGTGGAAAAAGTATGTTATATTATTTTTATTATAATGCTATTTCCAAGTATTAACAGTGAACACCTTAAAAGTGATAAATAATATATCATTACTAATTAACTGTGTGACGTTGCCTATTGTTAGGAACCTTCGAAATTTAACGAATGATTATTTCATTGTTAAACTCGTGAAACAAAATATTAAGTTGTACAAAAACAAATGACAGTTTGAAATGTTCAATCCAATTATTCTGTTTGTAATTAAAATACAGGATATTTTCGACTCGTAGCATTCTGCTCGGGTTATAAATGCGAGAGGTATGTACTCCTTTTTTTTTGTTGACAGCGTTGTGGAAAGCGGTCATGAAACATAGGCTGCGTATACACAGTAGGTAGTAATGGGAAACATACCTGGATTCAGTATTTTACTAAGTATCGTCGATACAACCTGTTTAATAAAATTCTTGTCAATTTTCAAAAGTTCTACTTACTTCATAACTGAAACTCTATAGTTTTTTTCAGTACGCTGAGGCATTATAATTAAATCTTGATATTCGAGAGCTTTCTTCATGTGAATATCCCTATCGGCATAAAACTCTGTGAGTAAGGTCCTTGAGGTGTAAATTGCTTCTATAGCCTTTTTTGTCTTTTCTTCATTGAATTTCAGCATGGAAGAATGACGTATTAAGTAGTCGTCATCTGGAACAATATGTTTTGTCAATTAGTTGAAAATAAAAACAAGCTACCCAAAAAATAGCTTAAAAGTATCAAAAACTGTTATTTATTTTATTTCTCAGATAACTTCATGATCTCGAAAATGAAAAAAATAAAACTATATCATTCATGAAAAAAATTGTCTCAAATGAGAAGAATGTTGACGAATGATATAGTTTTATCATCATCAGCATTGATGGTTTTATGGTAAGTACAACTAAGTGTTTTATTTTTTGAATTTAAGGTATATTTTATATCATATTTGTCGATCACTTTTAGGGTGTTCACTGTCAATACTTGGTGGAAAGGCATTATATTAGAAAAAACACAATATTCCTTTGTACTTCATTCCACTTTATTTAATATGTCAGGACCGGTTTCGCTCATTACGAGCATCGTCAACTGATGACGTCAGTTGACGATGCTCGTAATGAGCGAAACCGGTCCTGAAATTAAAAAAAGTGGAATGAAGTACAAAGGAAGATTGTGTTTTTTCTATCATATTTGTCGGGTCCTATGGCGCAGCGGTTAGCATTGTGGGCTTCCGTGCCAGACCGGGCCCGTGACTCCTTTTGAGTGTGCTTATTTGTCTGTGCCCCCCATACCATTGTTTTGTCTTCCCATAAAAAATCTAATTTCAAATAAATCATAATTTCATAAAATCGCAGATTTCTTAAATTTACCAGCGTGGAACCTTTTTTTTTAGCTCATAAAACTAATAAATCTGTGGTCCCCTTTTAACACGTTGTGATCCCTTGGAGGGCTACAGGACCCACCGTTGAGAAAGCCTGGTATAAATTATTATTAATCGTACTTATAATAAATTTTCTTCAATGTATTTCAAGATTTTCAAATAAAGATCATAAAAAATGTGACACACTACAAACATATAACACTTACACTTTACTTGTGTTATAGTAAAAGTTTTGTTTTAAGGAATAATAACTTCAAATCACAAATTAATTGACATAAACACGTCTTGCCTGGAATTTTTATTGGGTTTGCTCTAAATTAATATAACGTTATCCGATACCCTTGACATTTTGTTCATTTTTTAGGTCAGCATTTAATATGTGCGCGTTCACAATAAAAATCAGATCTTTGTATTTATTACAGCATTTCCACGAGCGCCAATGCCATCACATTAAAAGTAGTGAAATTTAACCGATAAATAGTTTGAATTTATTTTGAGAGTTGAATTTATTTAAAATGTTTCTGTTTATCTAAAAATATTGAAAGCTTAGATAATGTATCAGCGTCAACTAAAAATTATAATTAACTAACATAATAAACTTAACCCTCCAAGGACGATCGTGTCACAGTAAACACCGTTGTCTATTGATCCCACTTTTCATCCTTTTTCTACCTTAATATTGTTGCTTTCACTCATATTTGGTTAAAAAATGTACAGACTTCAGTTAATCATCAGCCGTGGGGACAGAAACGGCCACCAAAAACACATGCGATTTTTTGAACTTCCGTTTTTTTTAACGGAATTTTTGAAACTGTTAGTTATTTTTTTACCAAAACATCTAATTATTTACAGTTATTTTGTTAATATATTTGTATTAAAATTATGTTGATCTAAAGAGGTCAAATTGTAAATATTTTTAAAAATTTCACGTTAAGCTATATTTAAACCCCGAATGTTTGGGTACCCATACGGTCACGCTCGTCCTTACTACTGACCATACACAATAGTACACGGTGATAAAAGAATGAGCATGGACATATAGTCATATTCTATACAACGACTTTGCGTTTTTTTTTTTTTTGTTAGGAATAAAAGTTATCCGTGACTTTAATATGACTTAAAAAATATATTTTTTATCGAAAAAAGCTCTCGTCTCTGGAGGGTGAATTATAATTTTGTTATAATATAAGAATAAATTTTATAAAAAAAATAGCTCAAAACCTTGGTCAGCCATATCTCAAAACTACCGATTTCTAGTTGTACTTTACACCAATAGACGCTTGGCACAAAAATTTACAATCTTGCAATTTTGGAAATAGACGTCTTTGAAAAAGTGCCCTATAATTAAAAGTGATCATATATAATATTTACCTAGCTCATTATTTGGCAGGTGCGGTTGAATTTTGTACCATTCCTTGAGGCGGTCCATTTTTTCCCTAAGATCTTTTGGAGTCAAATCTTCAAAGCGATCCGTAATATCAGTTAATTTGGCATCGCAAGTTCGCAGAAGGGTCCGTTGTATGTTTCCCGTCATCTTAAATTGAGAAATACAGCACCTGAAAAAAAATCGTTTCGTTTCTCGTCAATGATGAGAATATAACTCAGTATAAAAGATTATCAGATAACATGAGTATAGATTACTAATTATTTATATTAAGCACACATAAAATTAGAATAATTAATAAGAATATGTTATAAAACAGTGGTCTGATTTTTTTTTATGATTACCTGAAATTATATCATATTTGTTTTAAACAACGCTCTGTTGCTGAATACAGAAAAAAACATAACCATTAAGAATAAATTGTAACAAAGCAACTTTATTGATAAGTTTATTAAGCTATCGTCACTTATTTTTATCTTGACCTAATTTGGGATAATCTACCTCATTTGGGAAAATTTACCCAAGTTTTCTGGATCCCTTTCTTTAGATCAGTAGGCTACTTAGTATTAGGGTATCCAATCCTGGGATTGGGATTAGCTCACCGAGGAATTCGAAATCCTGAATTCGCTATACTTTTCCACCAGATCGTATCAATTTTTGTGATTTGCTAAAAAATACTCAATCCCGAAATTCCGGGATCGCGATCATGTCAATCCCGGGACTTTGGGATCAGAAAATTGAACAGGATCCCGGATCCCGGATCCCGGGATTGGATGCCTTACTCAGTATGACACCACAAGTACGGTTTGTATACATTTTCCTATAACAAATTGTTTGTTACAGAAATTTGTCAGATAGTTTGTCGTAACACACCAGTAAAAAGTATTTGGACTACATTGTATTAGCGCTCTGTCGGAATATATGTTTTTCCAGCACAATACACTAATGTCATCTGATTTGAGCTGTATTGTGTGTAAAATTTGGGACCAGTAAAAATGTTTTATGCCAAACCAATAAAATACATCGGTAAGTAAACAGGTAATTGTGAGAATTGGTAACAGGTAAACAGGTAATTGTGAGTTACGCCATTTATCTATTAATAAAATATTATAAAAGAATAAAGAAGTTTTTTTATGACTAAGCTTTCATTTAACGTTCCAATTATTTTCTAAAAATACACTGTTTTGATATAATTTAAGATTTCGACTGAAGGTGCTTGGTGGAATTTCAATAATCTTTGGGAATCTTTGGGAATTTCCATGAGTTTATCCTTTTCGCTAGCAATGGCTTTAGACTCAGTGATACATTTATTTAATATATAAACACGAAACATCCATTTACTAAGCGTCAGTTCAAGTTCATCCGTGCGCTTGAACGCCTGAAGATGCCGAAAGGCGAAATCCGGGTCGTTAGCGACAAAATCTGTGGGATAGTACATAATTTGAACGATTCAAATTTACACTGTTTTGACTTTAAAAGTTTTTTGAGAAACCAATTCATCGTGTAGATCAGGTATGCACAACCAGCATGTGGCCCGTTGGAAAATTGTTGTGGCTTTCGAATGTTGCATTTTTAAATTAAAATAAAGTACATACATATTTTTTAAAAATAAATCATTGAATTCAACAAATTTTAGCAAGCTTTTTTTGATGAAGCCCAATAAACTAGTAAATTGAATTGAAAATTTGGATTTGATTTTGAAATATTTAGTCATACTAGCTGTAAGCCCGTTGACCTCAACGGGGGGATTTTTGTTGCATTTTTAAGAAGTCAGAAAATTACAAACCTATTTTTTGAATAAGCCAGAAATTCTAAAAATAAAATAAATATATCTTCGGGCATATATCGACAGCATGCCCTGTTGTATTTAAATTGTAAATTATTAAATTTTTGGAATAATGTTGAGTTTGCTAACAATTATTTTTCCTATTAGCAGAAATATACCTCGTAAATTACCTAATTTTTTGAATAATGTTTAAGTTTGCTAACATTTTTCTTCGTAGTGACAGAAATTTCGTAAAATATTAAATCTTTGGAATAATGTTCAAGTTTGCTAACAATCATTTTTCATAGTAGCATAAATCGACCTCGGCGCATATATCCACAGCCCTGCAGTTTTAAATTGTAAATTACTTAATTTTTGAAATAATGTTTAAGTTTGCTAATAATCATTTTTCACATGCAAAATGGTATAAATTAATTGCACATTTTATCAAAACAAAATTATCAAAATGTTGACTGATTCTCCAAACAGAACTTGTTTTTTAAAATATATATAATGATTTTTACTGAAGCTATTTTATTACACATACTGAAATTATGCTTTCGCCAACAACTAACTATACCACGTATGTACCTAGATTAAAAACATATCTTGAAATAATTGCGTCTTATATTTATTTTTTGAAAAACATATTTCGCTAGTCAATCGGATTTTTTTATTTTGGTAGCATTTATTTTCATACGATCAAGATGTACTGTGATTTAAAAAGAAAGTTTTCAAAAAAAAAAAATGTTATAAACCCAAAAAAAGCGCTCTAGGCTAGATTCGAACCAGCTTCCTACAGATTATCAGCCGAGCGCCTTACCTCTAGGGTACAGTAGAATTGAGAAAAGCTCGTAAAATAAAACATATAATATGCATGCTGTTTTTTAAATAAAAAACGAAAGGTTCCATTTTCAAACGAAATTTAATATATATTATATATTTTCATCGTTTCTGATAATTGTGACGTTAGCTCAGTTGACAAAGAGCTCGGCTGATAATTCTTAATTATGGGATCGATCGACGGTCGCGGCGCTTTTTTGTATGAGAATTCAATTTTTCAGCCATTTGATAATTAAACTGTTTATGTATGCATGTGAAGTATGCGTATTTTGGAATTTTTAGAATAATTTAAATGTGTGCTTAATATATATAATTAAATCAGATCGATGCTGACAGTTGTTCGTTTGCCCGAGCGGTAACGATTTCAACTCATAATCCAGAAGCGATGGTTCGAACCACGGCCGCGGCGCTTTTTTGTATGAGAATTCAAATTTTCAGCCATTTGATTTGTTTCGTCAAATAACAGTGTATTAATTAATGGCGACAGCGGGGCAGGATGGGGTATGGGGTGGGGGGGGAGGAGGACCGTCTTTCTTGATGTCATCGAAAAGGCGAAATCGCGACCATATACAAACGAAAAAAGTATGTATTTAGTATGAATAAAAAAATGGTTGACAGCGGGGTTGGGGCGGAGGAGGGGGAGGGAAAATCGGGGACAATTTACAGACGGACGGACGGACGGACGGACATTATCGACTATTAATATATAGATTTTACAGAATCAGTTAAAAAAATACTAAGACAACGAAAAACATTTTTTTGTAAACAAGTACACCTAATTCTCTTTTCTACGTACGGTAAAAATATCAAAGTATTTAGTTCTACATTTTTTTATAAAATTAGTTTATAGCTGTTTCAGCGTGTGCTATCATCAACACTATTTTTATGTTTAAACTCTTTTGTAAGGTATCGTAATAACACGTCCAAATGTAATGGAACCTATGTATCTTTCATGTGTAAATATTCATTTTATCTTTTTCTACACGGTGAAACGTATTACTCGTATAATAAGAGAATTGAACGTTTCTTTGCGCCTAGAAAGCATTATTATTTGTTTTGATGCAGCCCGGTCGAAGACAACGGTTGTGCATGTCTGCTGTAAATCGACGGTCATGAGAATTAAAATTAGTTTTAAATATGGCCGTTAACATGTAATATTATTAGCAAATTATGTATATTTACATCTCTCGTGTCTTAAATAGGCGTTCGACATCTGTCGAGTGGAGAGTTCATTGACAACATTATGATCACGTTTTATCTTTTATATTATATCTTTAAATATATAGAAAATATCACAGTATTTTCGTTATGTCCATTTTTTTTTATCGAGCTCCATTTCATTTGGGTTTTCAATCCATTTATCACTGGCTCTACCACCTTAGGGATAATTCGATGGACATATGCCTTGAAAAGACTTATTTTATTTTATGACGACTGTTCATGTTGTAACGATGTTGAATTGAACTAAACGCACGTAAAAATAAACGGACAGATGTAGACGTTTTTTTTTAAATCCGTGTCCGCTCCTAATGTGGAGTATGAGGCCTCCTGATGGAAGTATCTCAACAGAAGTTTTTCTACAAGAACTGTTCGTTATTGATAAAAACACAATATTATTTTGTACTTCATTCCACTTTATTTAATAGATCAGGACCGGTTTCGCTCATTGCGAGCATTGTCAACTGTTCGTTACTAAGTTGCTCAACTTTTTTTTTTACGAAGTGGGTAGGGACAGAAAGGATAGGGTTAGGACAGGACCGATGTTTCCTCTAATTTTCCGAAGGTTATGTGCGCAAAATACATTGGATGTGCAACTTTGAAAGGAAATTTAAAAAAATGTGCGCAACATAACGGTATTTAACGAAATGGTTATTTTTTTTCAATAGTCAATAACGCTGTATAATGACAATTAATTTATTCTGGTGGTGGTATAGCTGGTGTAACTTTTGTGCGTTCTGTTCTAATTAGGGCTTGTCGGTTTTCAAAAACTGTTATTAAAAACCGTTTTTTTTTTGCTAAATTTGTGACATTCGAAACCGGTTTTTCAACTTCGTAATGAGCGAAACCGGTCCTGACCTAATTAATAAAGTGGAATGAAGTACAATGGAATATTGTGTTTTTATTAATATTATTATCAAAGTTTGTATCTTACCCTCTCTACGTCTAGAAGAAAACGACAAACCCCGAGTTTTATTTAGTATTTTTTAATATAATTTTAAACGTTGCGATGATCTGATGATGCTTTTTAAGGAAACGAAACGTGTCACATTCTAAAACACAACAGGTGTAATAACATATTCTAATTCCACAAAGTTACCGTCAAATCTTTCAAAAATATCAAGGTATACTAGGTTTTTACTTTTCTGATTATTATCTCAAAACACATATTTTTTGCATGTAATTGTGTAAAACTATAATACAATATGTAGATAGCTTTACTGTAGTAAAAAAATGTTTGGTCTTTGTTATAGCATATTTTTTATTTTTTTTGTCCAGATAATTCACGCTTTGTAAGAATATTTACAATGTGTCAGTATCACTTAAGAGCGTCAATAAAAAAACGGGATATAAAAGGAATTAAATAAGCATATAATTAATATCTACTCTAAGTTAGAACAAAACAATAGACTTCGGAATCATTAATAAAACAATGAAACTTAATAAATTAATTAACTTCATCAGCTGATGATAAAAAATACGTTACAGGATGTTAAGATTGTTAATTACTAAAGGCCATGGATATACAACACGAACAAAGTGAAAAAGAATATCAAGACAATATTGAAAAACAGCAATTTAATTCATTATTGGGACAGTTGAGTGATCATCGTTTTTGTTTAATAATCATCACTTGGTGTTTATTTTATTGCTTACCCATGTATTAAAATCCACAAATGACAAATTACTTTTGTTTTCTAATTGATACAAAAACTGTAATCTATAATTTTGTATTTAAGAGAAGTGGGTTCATTTTCTATCCACCCAGCTCTTATTTGATATTTAAACTAGAGCATCGGTAGGGCAATCAGATATCAAATAATAAGGACATAAAAAACAACGAATTTTAGTTTACTTATATATATATATTTTTAAATACTAAACTGATATTTTGGCTTTTATGCTATTTTTGCTGAAAGCTGTTTTGGCACTCATCAGAACTTTGTTCAAACTCAAATAAATATTGCTATATATACTTGCATAGAAAAAATATACAGTAGATCAACCCATAAGACAATTCATAAATTTTACAGAATAGAGTTTTTTTATATTTCTCTCTAAATAAGTTCGTAAAAAATGGACCAAATATTTCTAACCGCAATTTAGAAATTCTTTTTGCGAACTTATTACGAGAGCAATTAAATAAAAACGTTTTTCTGTCAAATTAATGAATTGTCGTTTAAGCTTCTCTGCCGATTATGGATCCAATATATTCTCATTTATTCTGACATATAACATTTATTGAAATAATAAAGTTTAAATGTTTTAAATTTATATTCAATTCTTTAACAAACAGTCAATTATAAACTAAAGTAAGTTTAAACATAGTTATTAAAATTTTTAAAACTTAAATACTTTGCTATTTTTTACCTCATTAAAATAGAGTTCTTATAAGTATTTGTTAATTCAATTAATGAATAGATAAAAAAATAATAGCTTTTTTACACTACTAAATTTGAGGTGTTGCGCGACTGACATACAGATAATTAAAAATAATTTTAACTTCAATGTTGCTTTAGGGCGTACATATGTATTTATTTAAATTATAAAATATGAATTTAAAAAAAAACACAAAAAAACTTTTCTGCCATATTAGCGTTTGTCGTTATTTGTACAAAATTAATGTTTAAAGATAATTTTCCGAAGACACGTGTTATGGTAAATCTATCATGTTTTGAATCGTAAATAATCTGTCATGAGTCGTGAGTATTCTTTTCCTTAAAACTCAGATTACTTCAAAAGGTCAATCTTAATTTAAATATACTCGGGTACAATCAAGTTTTTTTTTAATTCGTTTGAAGTATAAGGAAAAAAAACAAAATAAATCACAGTAGAGATGATAAAGATTTTTTGTTTTCTCAAGCACACTGTGACAGCAACATTTATTTACTAAAACTATTGATCTAAAAAGCTTGTTTGTGTTTTTTACACGTTACACTAACAGTTGATTACTGTACTCCTTATATTCTTTTCACCATCTACCGTATTGGGTAGATAAGTTGTCAGGCCAGAAGTATGTTATAGCAGTGACTAGGGCATCCAATCCCGGGATCCGGGATCCCGTAATCCCGGGATCCCGTTCAATTTTCTGATCCCGAAATCCCGGGATTGACATGGTCGCGATCCCGGGATTTCGGGATTGAGAAATCTGTAGTAATCTCGAAAAGAGAGATGAAATTGGCAAACTGTCGATTGAAATTTCTCGGTGAGCTAAAAAAAAAAAAAAAAAACGAGGTTTTGTGGGAATTCGGGGAAAAAGTGTATCAAATTGAGGATTTCAAATTCCTCGGTAGATTTATCTCAATCCCGGGATCCCGGGATCCCGGGATTGAAAATTTATCAATCCCGAAATCCCGGGATTGGAAAAAGGCTCCGGGATTGGATACCCTAGCAGTGACCTATTAAATTTATTTTTTATAAAATCGTTCATCTTTACTGAATTCCCGTATAAAAAAGAATGATACATTCTTTTAAGATATTTATTTTTTGTTATTTTCAATACATCGAGCTTTTAAAATGAAATATGAAGTTTTGCTTGAGGTAAACCTTAATAGTGGAGAAAATACAGAAAAAGTTTTTGAGACTTCTCTATTTGAGCGTGTATGGATATTAACTGAATTTATATTAGGCATGCCTACCTTCAAAAGCTTAAGTCCGTCAAGAGGACTGTTTCTGGCCATATATTTATTTTCGTTTAAACAAAGCAAAAAAGAAAATTCGTCATTCTTAAGAATATCAAATATAATTATTCTGATCGTTTATAAAGAAGTCGTGGATGTGAATTGTTTATTATTCCAGGGTACAGAACCAGCATGCCAATAAGGATGCTACTGGGGAGAGCATTCAATGCTTAACATCATTGCTTTGAATGTTGAAATACTATGCGTGAACACAAATGAATTTAAACGAGTATTAAAGTAGACTTTAGGAACACACTCGGTCGAATTTGTTTTACAAAGCAAATAAAAAAAAACTATCGTCTTGTACATATGTACAAATGTTATTGATAAATGAACACAAAAATTACATTGTTGGAAAAGTTATTGTTAGACAATGGCGCTGGCTTTCTTTACATTATTTTGCTAAAGACGATTTGACGGATGACTGCCATCAGCGTATTAACACGGTTTATGATTCCGTGCCCGAAGGGACGGTGAGCGTGTTTACACGCTCAACTTTACACTCATTATATTAGGCCAAGACTGATTATTAATTCACATAGAGACTTCTCTTAGAATGATAATGAAATACTTAGAAGTGACAACTTATAAATATTGCTAATATTGCATTGATTTTAAAAAGAACTTCGTCGGTTAACCAAAACTCGCCACTATGCACGGTTAGGAAATGCATCACTGCTTGTAGACTATATAATATTTTGGGATACGTTGGAATCTCCTTTTAACTCAGTCATAAATTTTGATTTTTTCACAAAATACACTATTTATTTATTTGTCTAAGTCTTTATGATATACCTTCAATATATATCTCTCGCGGCTCGGAGACTAGAAAAATACTTCTCTGCTGATGGGGGTCGTTTAGGGACCCCAGTGGTTTCCTCATTATTGGCCTTATTCTTATGAACTTCAAAAAAAAAATAGTCTAAGGGCTTTAAAATATTTCTCTGCATCATTTCTCATACATTTTTTCTTATAAAAATTCGTGTTTTTTTAATAAATAATCATATTTTAAGTTGCGCGTAAAAAAACGTCATCCCAGCACACATATGAAATTGCAACTGACGAGTTTAGCCCAGCTATCTTACGAACGATCGCTTATCGCGGGCGCTTATCGTGTTATTGTGTATTTATATAAACTACAAAAGGTCCAAAAAACTATGATATAAGAATACCTTAATTATAAACATTTTATCACCCATATTAAAATAGATATTTAAGAAAATGTGGGTATTGGGGTCGCATTTCTTGAGCTTAGAACCGGAAAAGATATACAAAATAATGATTTTGAAAAAATTCACGGCCTGCTGGATACCGCCAAACTAAAACTTCGCGGCATTTAAAAGGTTAAAGTAATACTGACTGAGAAAATGGAATGTGGCTTAAAATTATAGTTACCAAGATTCACAGAGCTAAAAAAAATATATTTACAATCAAATTATACGTACAGTCACAGAACATTAACCATTTCCTTGTACTACTTGCGTAATATAACAATAAAAATAACATTTAAGTATAGCCTGAAGAGCATGTGAACTTTTAATTTAAACAATAGGTATCCTAAAAAGATTTGATTGTTATTCACACGTTAATATTTGAGTTGAAAATTCTCAACACCGTCAATGTAACTATTCGATCTGCTTAAATGAGGATAGAAGTAGAGGGATTTATAATTGACGCCCGCGTATTGAATACAAATTATTAAATTAAATTAACATTCAAATTTATTCCTGCGTAGAGCACAGATAACCAGAATCTCTGTATCGTATAAACTATTGCATTTAATAATATGCAATTATAAAAAAACTAAGTTATAACCGACAACATTGTTACCTGTAGGCATTCACTCTATACTAGGGCTTCCAATCTCAGGATCCCGAAACCCCGGGACTGTGACAGTACTAGTCCCGGGATTTTGGGATTGAGAAAATTAGAGAAAGTTAAGCGAGAGGAAAAATAAGGTTCGAGTTTTTTTGGGAATTCCGTAAATTACTATGTTTTTCAATTTATTAATCCTGGAAAAGCTAAAAAAAAGATTTTGGATTTGAAATTCTTGGAAGAGTTAAAATAAAAAAGTTCTCACGCTGAAGATTTTTGAAAAATCTCAGGATTATTTCAAATTGCCGAACAAAAATATAAACCCCGTCTCCTAATTTATACACGATTTTATGTTGAAGGTTTAATCCCGGGATTGGAAAAATTGTGAATCCTGAAATCCCGGTATCACAAAAAGGGTGCCGGATTGGATACCCTGCTCTTAATGGACGTTTGGTGTGTATTCACAGTGCATGTGTGTGGGGGCTATACTGTGAGGCTCGTTACAAAAAGGTAGTAGGATTGACAAATTAAAATGCTTTTACTTGAACCATTTTCTATCCTTTTGAAAATCATAATATAATATATCATATCAATCGGAAGATTCCGGGTGCGTGGTGCAGTGGTCAACGTCATTGTCTTCTGTGATGGATATCAGGAGATCTATCCATATTCTCTTCATAAATGAAATATTGAACGACTAATCAAAAAACATTTCGCATTAAAAAAATCTGTTGAGATGTTCCATATTTCAATCGAAAATACATATATAGGTTTATTTAAATAAAAAAAAAAATAGAAAATAATCAGAATTTAATTGGAATCATGAAAAACTGCCACTGGTCTTTTTTTGTGTAATGTAAAATTAAAGTTTTGCATTATGGCAGCGGTTTCCAACCTTTATGCTACTACGCCCCCCTTTGAAGAAAAAAAATATCTTCGCGCCTCCTCATCCTTCGTTTCATATAGTAATAAGACATATTTTAAAGGGTAAATAAATATTTTGGAGTGTTCGCGCCTCCCAGGTTGGAAATCGCAGCATTATGGCATTATTTTAGAAATAAATTGACGCAAAATTAATAACTTTACAGACCGAAGATTTTTGTTTATACATATCCATGAGACACTCTTTATCGAATTATTGAATAAATTTATAAAAGATCTAATAGGCTTTTGATATTGTCTGCGTAAACACGTCCATATTATGGTTCTATAATAAGCACTACAAGTTAACTCATTAATAATCAGGTGTTTCCCATTTTCAGTAAGTCATTTGAAACGAATAAAAATATAACAGACAGGTAACGATTCCATACTCAATTTGATGCATATCTATTAATCCATTGAAAAAGTATTTGAAAAGTCAAGCACTTGACCGTCCAACCGAGTATAGTTAAAACGCCTTAGTGCTTACTTTTCGGCTATTGATATAATAATCATTATGTATATTGATAGAACTTCATCATGTAAAGTAAACCAAACTATTTCGTTCTACAATACTCATGTAAGTAAAAGATTTTAACATTGTGATGAATTGTAGATTCAGGAAGGGCATAATGCCAAAATAACTAAAATATTTTTTATAAAATTAATTATTAAACCATGTCCACTTTCAATGTGAAGAGTACATATTAACGGGATTTATTTTAACAGGAGTGTTTCTACGAGAACTGCTTCGTAACTCACTTCCTAGGCCTTTTTTTGATGTTGTTGAGAAAAGTGTCAAAATGATAGGGCTATGACACACCGGTGGTTAACTAATCACTCTTGCTGCACTCTGTTTTTTCTGGGATAAGAAGGGTGGGAAAGAATTTGCAACATGGGTTCAAACAGAAATCTATTAATTGATTTCAAAATAAATTTATAAAAATTGCCCGTACTGTGGTTCGAACCCGTGGGCTCCGTACCCAAAGCTGATAATTCGTCCATAATTTTCGAGCCCATCTATTTTTTTATCGTCTTTGATTATCACCGTTAACCGTTTGAATACCGCGCAAATAAATCATTAATATGTCCTAGAGAAAAATAATTTTGCCTAATATACACTCTAATTCGATATTTTAAAAACCTTTATTGACTCATTATACACATATTCATCAAAATAATGCTTATATTCTATTAGAATACCAAGTATTTGATTTTTTAAATGTCTTGGACATCCGTGTTCGCTTGCATATGTTCCAGACACCTGTGTCCTCTTGGTATTCAAGTGGTAATTAAAAACAAAATTATGTTATGATCCTTGATGAGGAATTTAACTTTTAAAAAAAACGTTGTCGGTATTGATATTTACTTGGGTGAACTCCATGTTAATATGATAAAAATATTTACATAATAAGTTTTAGAACAAATGTGGTATATACATAGTTCATATTTATTTAAGCTTCGCACCTTTAAAGGAACTGTAAATACCTTAAATGTTTAAATAAATTTGATTTAATACTAAGTTGTAACGTGCTTAGGAATTCTCATTGCCTAATTATAAATACGAATATCTTACCTCTTTTGTGTAGAATAGCTCTATTATCTGTATGTAAATAATCCAATCACACAAAACCACAATAGATAACGTCTCTTTATACAAAATACTGAGAATAAATCTTTTTTGAATAATGCAAAAATAAGATTCTTTTTTGAATAGCAAAGAGTACTGTTGCCGATGGAACCGTTTTTTTCAGACTGATAAAAAGTTAAATATTTGGCCATGTTCGAGGTCAGCAGGTATCCGGAGTGAGTCGATTCGCTGAGCCAGCGATAAGCAACACGCGGCAACGGTCCGGTTATTTATTCATGTATTCTTAAAATGATGTCACATTACGTTGCATTACAACTGGCACCAATGCGTCACGTTTTTAACGTGCAGTGTTAATAGCACATAAACAAAAAACAAAATTTTACAGAATTGAGAGAAGCGATTATAAAATTTGAAATATAGATTTTTATAAGAAAAAAATATACAATCAATACCCAAAATTTGTTCATGAATACATCCAACTGAAGTCTCAAATGAGTGACGCGAAGTGCACATTATGTTTGAAAAACAAATATTTTATGAGCCCTTGCTCCAATCGTATATTTTAGTAAACTGAATATGGACTCCAAATATAGCTCTCGTGTAGTCGTCAATATACCAAAAAAACATTATCCTTCGCAACCTTATTTCTTTTTTTTTAATCCATATCTTCTCCCGATCTAGACCATTTGGCCCCCTAATGAAGTTTTCCTACAAAAACTGCTTATTACTCCGTTGCTCAACCATTCGTTTTTTTTCGAAGAGAGTAGGGATAGAAAGGACAGGGTTATGTCTGGACTAGTAGTTGGCTGGTCACTTTCACTACATACACTATTTTTGTGAATCGGAATGGTGGAAGGGAAAAAAGACGTCTCAAACATTTATGCCCTATCACAGTTTTACTTACATATATATTTTATGTGTTGCCTCAGTCATAAATTAATACAGATTGTCTGCGATATTATTCTCGGTTCAGATCGAAAATGGCACCCGTCCAATGCTTACATTCAACTAGTGCTCACTTAAGGTAGCAAATCATGCTACTTGAAAAAAGCTTTATTTAAGGGGAGACGTTTTTTAGATTATTTAGAAAATCGTGGATCGGGGGAACAAACAAGCAGCTCCATGTTACGTCAACTACCATGGATATTCGTTAGAACTGGATGGAACCCGTACTGCAGAACCTTCAACCCCGACCGATGGAATAAATGCGACAACTGTCCAGTATTCTTCATATGATATACTGGAAGGGTCTAACGGTTGCTGTTGGTATTGCAAATAGGAAATGATGTAGATGTCGCGTAGTCTATGAATACCCTCAACATAAGAAGCAGCGCTACCATAAAACAACAGTGTATTTAATTGGAAAAAAAAGTAGATTTTAAGATAAGTATGCGAATCGATTGCTGAAAGGTAAACCTTTATAATGAAACACTACAATATTTTAATTTAAGAAGAAAGTGCACCGTTTAAAAGAAAATTTTTGCATTAACAATTATTGATATTGCCTTGTGATTTTAAAGTATCAGCGAGATTAGTAAAATAATTATATGTAGATAATGGTAAACAAAAAAATATACTATTATCATTTATCATAAGCCGTAAAAGAAACTAAATAAAACCATAATTACCTTTTTAAAAAGTACAACACAAACCTTAAAGTTCAATTATCTCACACCCTGTATTTTCGACTTATCCCACTGTTGCTTTAGGGTAGCGTGATGCAATAAAAAATGTTCACTACTGCTAGAACAGTGATTGAGTTCGTGGACCGCACTGCAGCTCTTATGGCAAGCGCGTAACAATTTTTATCTGCACTTAAAATTTCGACAATCACAATAAATATGCATATTTAAATTTTATAATAGAAACGTGTAGGTGGCTCACCAAACAACTTGACAGTAATATTTTAAAATAAACCATATCCGCCGGTTAGTAATTCAAATGATTTCCTTATCTTACAACGATTTTGACAAAAAAAAAAAAAATCTTCTGACCTTTTATGGTTTCTTACTGACTGACCATTAATTTATGTTATTTTAATACTGTCAAAATAACAGTGCATACTTTTTTATTTGGTTGATAGCTATTCCGGCTTTACGCCCTCGTAGAATAATCAGTGCTTTTTTCCATGCAACGCGGTGGAACGGCATTCCGGCACGGTATAGACCTACAAGATCTGAACTGTCATATCAATATAATCTTTTATACTACAAATAAAAAAAATAGAACTAGATCAAGTTTTTTAATATCGAAAACATAATTTGGACTATTCTACAAATATCCTGCAGCTACTGTAGACTATCAACGTTTTCGTGAAGTTACAATTCAGGAAACAAAAAAAGATTTTGGGCAGCTGAGTAACAATCAGTTCTCGTAAAAACAATGTTAAAATTCTTCCTTTAGGAAGTCATGTGCTCCGCGTAGGGATCGAACATGGACTAGGAAAAAAGCGTTACAAAAAGTGAGGTCTTTTAAAAAAAAAAACACTGTTAATAATAGTTCTGACGAGGTCATCAAGTCGAAATAGCTATCTGAAAAACAAAAATATTGAAAACTAAGCACAGTGTTATTTTAAGCTTCATTTTTGGACTTCTACCAAGTAAATAGCAATTCAATCGAAACCTATTTATTTTAGTAACTGGACAAATAATTATTTACAATTCACTCATATCGAGTGGAAAGACATCGATAACTCTCGAAAAATTACTAAGCCGTTGTGCTACTTAATTAAACCTGTTTCGTATGGACAAAGAGTTTGACGACCTCTGCCACAGATCCACTGGTATTATAACATGATCAGCAACATTGAACTTTGTATTTGCGGATATTTCTTGCATTTGCTCATAATTTACTGTGTAGCGTAACATCATCAGATGAATCCATTTTTTTTTAATTTACCTACTATAATTACAAATCAAACAAGATGTAAGTGCAAACTTTAATATTTTTTTTTCCTACAGATTAAATATATAATATGAGCCCATTAGAGGTGAAGTGAGCCAAGAACTATTTAGGAAAAAATAAGATAGGTGCCTTACACGTCTTAAAGTATCATAAAAGTGAAGTAACCTTAGTTAATACACATTGCAATAGTGTTATATAAGTAAAATAAAAATATGCAATCTACCAAAAAAGCAAATAAATATTTGATTGCATCGTTCTTAATAGTCCAAGAAAAAGGTTTTACAATTTTATTTTTTTGGCCCTTTGAAATATCTCAAAAGTTTCACAGTGAGGTAGGAAAACATTTTAACCCAACGATCTCTAATCTCCACAACTATGACGAGACACTGCCTGAGAATCGTTTTAGACCCAGAGCAGTTCTGCTCGACGACCCTCCATAGATCTTATGTCGTCTAAAATTGTCAATTTAAGAACGAATTTAGCATCACGAAAATGACTCTCTTTGTTTAAATTTTTTGTGTACTGTATGTGTGTATGTATGTATGCGCATGTGTGTGTACATGTACGGATATAGTATGGAGGAAGCATATGGAATGTGATTTGCAAAATAATGCATATGGAGTTCCCGTGAACTTCTTATCTCTGTAGTGATCGCGCCCTTCCGTCTGCAAACGATGGTAAGGGGATGCAATTTACAATTTTTCAAAAACTTTATCGATGAAGGAGACTGGAAGAGCCTTGACGCTGGCGCGTCCTGGTACTTGAAGCTCCATAAATTTGATATCCAAAAAAAATTGGTTGGCCCTCTTCACTACTAGACGGCCCATGTGTAAAATTATATTTTAATCCATGTTCGCTCCCAGTGTATATCATATGGTATATAGGTATCTCAACATATTTTTTTAGCGACAGCTGTATGTTACATAGTTGCTTATCCTGTATTTTTATAAGAGAGCACTGATAGAAAATATTGGCCAGGCATTACCAACCCGCGGCCCAATTGAAGTTATTAGATTTTTTTATTTTGCATTATAATGCATGATCGTATAAATAATTTGTTTATCTATTTTCTATCCGATAATTTACTCATCATAACTGAAAGAAAAATTGAAAGAAAAACTTGAAGATGAGAACAGAAGGTTGCCGAGTGAATGGTAAGTTTTGTAGTTTTTTGTTCTTTATAATTTGTTTGCTATGCTTTAAAAATAGTTATGTATTTAAAATTTTATTATACATATTTTTTTATTAGCGAAAAAATTTTATAAATATAAAATATTTGTGATCTAAAAATTAGCCATGTGCCACTTGTGTGTATATAATATTTTTCGACTCATATGTTTATAGCAGTGTCTGCCAAACTGTGTGCCGCGGCACACCACTGTGCCCCAAGAAGTCTCAGGTGTGCCGCGGTGGAAAAAGCCTTAAAAAATTTAATTTTGAAAATTGCCTATTTTTTTTAATTTTAAATAAATTCAACATCTACACTTTCAAACAAATGTTTGTCACGTTCATACATACTGGTCAACGCGACACATTCTCCACATTTTCTTTTTTAAAGGTACATTTCCATTTTTATTTGGTGTGCCGCAGTACAAGTCCCATACACCAGTGTGTCGTAAAGTAAAAAACTTTTGGCAGACACTGGTTTATAGAATCCTTGACCACGCTAACGATTGTGGCAAACATTACCACTCTGATACGGTAACATTTTATGGTGGAACTACACAACTTTATGAGTAAATAATTGATGATATGTTTTGCAGTGTATGAGCGTTAATTACGAATATACATTAATCCGCAGCTTTAATTAATTGAACAGTGTGTTAGACACCGAATTAATTGCTTTAGTGTCATAAATTGCAAGCTGTTTTGCTTTTGTATGCATGGGTTCAAACGAAAATGAAACACGTTCGTCAGTCAATCGTTTTATTTTTGACAAAATAGTAAACATAATTGCACGACATTATATAATATGATATACGTCTCATTATATGTCTCAAACATGGCTTAACAAAATCCAAAATATCATTCCAAAGTAATGTAAGACTAAAAATACTTTTAAAATGTATATTGTTTTTCAAAATGAAATTCAAGTTTCATTTTTAACCATTTTGGATTAAGCCGTGCTTGCAAGTAATGCCCTCAAATATCCATGTTTCATTATGATCAAATTTATTACAGAAAACTGCTGATTCAGTATTGATTTTGAAAAACTAACAAAAATATCAAGTAGTTTCAATAAAAAAGTTTTATGAATATACCATAGATGTCTCTACTCGTTAAAAAGTATACAAGCTAATAGATCATTGTAAAAAATCATACTTTCAATACTTTATACCTGATTACATACTAATACAATAAGACCCGGATATGGCTTCAGAATCAGCCCAGCAGTTGACCTTTCAAGCACTCTCAACTAGTTGTCTTATTTGGTTACGAAGTCTACGGGCTTGAATCTTCAAACGAACACAAGTAGTATTCTATTGTTTTTTACAATTTTGTTTTTTAATGACATTGATCTACTGAAACTATGTGAACTTTGCAAATCGATTTTGCATTTTTTTGATGATTTTCATTTTTCAGAATTCTTTGTCTCTTCCTCGCATGCAATGTTCCCTTTAAGGCAAGAGGTTAGCTGCGCGGAAATTTCAAAGGCTGGATGCGCGGACTGATCAAATATTAATTGACCAACTGTCTTGTAGTGCACGCCAACCCGAAATGAGTGCGCGGGGGCTTCCCAACTGTTGCGCGGCCGCGCACGCGCGCAGCTTAGAGGAAACGTTGTTTCACAGTATTTTTTTTAAAACGCAAATTAAAAATCTTGGCGGTAGAATCTAGACTAGTAGATGAAGGCGTGGGCGTGCCACGTGCAGTAAATAATACATTTCAATGTAAATTTTACATTTTTTATATAATTTCACATAATATATCTAATATGACATAATATATCTTAGATGATTGTCATCGTCTTCAGTCTGATATAGATAATATAATAGATTGGGGGCGGTGTAACAAACTCGATTTCAATATTGATAAATGCAATCTTTTATCCTTTACAAGAGGGTCGCGAGTGTTATTTTTCCGTTATTCAATGAATGGCCGAATTCTCTCGCGAATTTCATCAGTCAGAGATCTTGGCGTACAATTTGAGAGCAAACTAACATTCAATAATCACATTAAGATTACTTGCAAGAAAGCATTACAAATGTTGGGCTTTATCATCCGTACCACCAGAGTCTTTTCGGGAGTTAAAGTTCTAATATTAATGTACAACGCTTTGGTTCGAAGCAGACTTGAGAGTGGGTCAATTGTTTGGGCCCCAAGATGCTCGAAATATACCCTTATGGTGGAGAAGATTCAGAAGAAATTTTTGAGACTTCTCTATATGAGGGTGTATGGATATTACCCATGGCTTTATCCAACTGACTTTCTCTTAGGCATGCTTAACTTCAATAGTTTGAATGTTCGAAGAGAAATGTATCTGGCCATATATTTCTTTCGACTTATACGTGGCCAAAATGAGAATTCCACCATTCTTGAGAATGTGAATCTAAATGTTCCTGATTATTTTTTGAGAAATCGTGGACATGAATTGTTTGCTCTCCCAAGGTGTAGAACCAGCCTGCCAATGGGGATGCCACTGGGGAGAGCTTTAACGGTGTTCAACAATATTGCTTCGGATGTCGACATATTCCACGTAGACGTGGGTGAGTTCCGACGAATACTATTTTTTATGTATTAAAGTAGAGTTCGTCGGAGCTTACTCAGTTGACTTCTTTGCCATTTTTTTTTCTACTGATTTTAATATTAAATTGTACTATTTTTTTTTCTCCATTGTAAAAGTTTTAAATTTATAATTTGTCAACCTTTTGCAATGTTAATTAAATAAATAAATAAATAAATGACATGAAAAAACATTACCATCTAGTCTCTAGTCAATTGTATTCTATGAAAGTGTGAGATGCTTAAAACGGCGCCTAAAAGTACCTTTTTTTAGGTGCCCCGGTTTGGGGGAAAAATAAAACGTTAGGCATACGTGCCTGAAGGGTTAAATATAACACAAATTTTAAATGAGTCACACAAAATTATTTTTAATTAAATTATTCAGAACCTCTGACAAATATGTATATACAAATAGTTCGGAATCAAAAATAATAATAAAATGCCTGAAATCAAGCAGTGACATTGACCGCATTAAAATTGATATACAAGGTTTTTCAGCTAGTCAGAAAATTTTAATAAATGTCATTAAAAAATTATCGATTCATAAAATGATCGTGTTTTTTAATTCAAACGGAATGTTTATTGAAAATTATAATAATTATTGCTGTGTAAAAATTACATAACACTATAATATGTCTTGAAAAGGCAGAGCTAGAGATTCAAACAACACATGGCTCACAGCTTACAGGTAATGAATGCTATCACGTGCAAAAGAATAAGGACAGTTGTTTTAGACGGAGTGAATTAACAATATTGTCTTAGTTTTTGAAGGGTAATACTATGTTCATTGTTGTTTTCATATACTGAATTGCGTATTAATACAATTGAACCACGAGCAGACAGTTGTCATTTGGAATAATATTTAAATATAAATATAATACAGTATCAAAATATCGTGTATGTATTTGTTTATAATGTTATTTTATCGACAATGCTATATAGTAAAATCATAATTAAATTAATAACATCTATAACGAACTTATTGTCCCTTTTTTGCTTCCATGAACCAACACTTTCTTTATTTTTCACAGGTTTGCCAGATTTCCAAAATCACAGATCGGGACATTCACTATTTCGAAGATTTTCATACATGCACACATTTTCTGAAGTCTGAATTTTTAAAGGGACTTGCAATGCGAGACTCGGAATTTGTCTATTGAAATCAGGACAGTCCCGCTCAAATAGGGACGCCTGGCAACCCTGTGCCCACACAACCCCTTCAGATCTCTCCGGAACCTCAGTCATACCAATACCTACTATTGAGTGTTATATATACAGATTTTTGAAATATTATTTTTGTCAAATTCAAAATAGTATAAGAAATTGGTAAATTTAATGATACTATGATATCAAAAAGACCAATATTTATTTATTTTTTAATTTAAGAACTGTTTATATATCTTGATAACATTCCAAAACTATTTTACTCTGCTTTTCAATAATTCTAAATTATATTATAATGGCAATTTGTTCATTCCTATAGCAAAGAAACGTTTATTTATTTTTACAATTCTCATCAATTGATTGGATCAACAATTCCATCAATTTAAACAAGAAGAATACCAAAAGACTTTTAGAGTGTAGCACATACAAGTGGGTGAAAATAACTAATTTATATAACATCACAGTTAAAGTTTGTTTCTTCTAAAATTAATCTTATATAACCAAACATATTTTTTTTAATCATTAAAATAACAATATTTGAGTGTTTATAAGATTTATATTTTATTTGATAAGTTTTAATCGAGATCAAGTTTTCTGAATGTACCTCTCATGCCAACTAAGTCATCGATTAAGAAATCTTTTTTACCAAGCCTCTTCGACTCGTCAGACTTCAATGTAGACATATGAAGGAACCATTGTCTCATTTCAGGTGTTTTCAAAGCGCTTTCCCATTGAACTGAAAATTAAATATGTCATTTTAATGTATTTTTTTATCATAAACGCTTCAATAAATCATATATGTTTTATAATAACAAAATTATTAAAGTAATAGAATATAGCGAATATGACTGATAATACTGAAAATTTCAACTCATTAAGTGAAACCAGAGATTTTTAAATAACTTAATAAACGTAAATACGTTTAATAATAAATATATTTGTTCATTTTGTAAAAATAACATTTTCACTTTTCGAGCGAAAACAAATTTTGTAATACAAATCCTATTAATAACGTGGTTATTATTTATAAAAAATATATTCTGAGAAAAATTTACCTTGTGGTAAAATATAAATATATAATTATCGAAAAACGAAAATCATGATAAAGCTAGAACGGATCAAAGTAAATTTTATTAATACACAATGATCAATTTTGTTTGTTCGCGCTTAAAAGTAAAAGCTCACACGTAATTAAAAAAATCAGTAGAAGAAGATATTTTTACCATCGTTTTCACTATTTTCAAAAACGATTTAGTGTCCACGACTATTTCAAAGCTAGTATATTTTATTGAAATAAAGCAAAAAAACTAATTTCAGACGCACGGCAATATTTTACTGCGAGTGCATTTTTTTATTTTTGTATTGACTCGATGAAGATTTAAGTTTTAGATGGTTGCCAACACAAAGTTGTGATCTTTGACATACACAACAATGTCATATTTCAGACGTCCCGATTTGTTAAGCAGTGGCGGTTCTTGACCTAAAATCTTGGGTGAGCTAGAGAAAAGCATAGCATTGTATCATTGTATCACTTCACATTATACATTAATCTACAAGCAAATTCACAAATACTACGACACTACTGCAATGCATAAATTATTATATAATAAAATCAATGCTAATGTAACTAAGAAATGATAGAATAATAATACGGAATCCATAAATTCGTCTCTTTCAAAGTGAAATAACAAGTACCTACTAAAATCAGTACAGAACTGTCACTTGCTGTCACTGAAAGTCAATACCTGTCACTTTCATACAATACAACGATATTGGTATTTGTGTTTCAATGCATAAGTATGCGTAATGAGCAGAATCAGTTTAGCCCCCAACGAAGACAAAATTTTGTTAATTTAAAACACAAACGCGTGTGTTTGATGACGTTTCTGTACATACAAATACAAAAAAAAATCTAATCGTGCTTGATTGCGCCCCAGTATAAAGAAATATTGTCTGTGGTTACGGGCTAGACATCTGTAACCCCTGAGTGGTGTTGCCAGACTGACGTGACGTTGCCTGTTCTCTATGAAGTATTTATAGGGTTATTGTTTTTTTATGCCGGCTCAGCTTAAAATTGTAATACAAAACACAATCGAGAATATGATTGTAGGTAGACGTAACATTGTCTTATATTGACAGAGGAAAATTAAAACAAAGATATTATATTCATTTGGGAAACGTTAGTTACGCTTATAAATGTATTTATTTTGTTCAGCGGCAGAATTGCTGTTCATTTTTATTCAGCCATCTAAAGTTTTGGGTGAAAAATGCAGGTCGGGCTTAGCCCACCTAGCCCAGTACCTAGAACCGCCACTGTTGTTAAGGGTAAATAATATCGTTAAATAAGTTGTTCTCTGACTTTAATACCTGCCATTTCTTTTAGGGTAAGTGGCTCGTCACCCCCCATGTCTTTGGGTAAATGTTTCATTGGAAAAGATTTTTCAAGGCTTTCTCTCGACGAGTGGATTATGAATCTATCAGCCACTTTCTTCTTCAGAGCAGCCTTCACGACATTTAAAGCAAATTCTCCAATTGACAGAAAGTTGATTACATGTATGCCTTTTATGGCAGCGCCGTAACAGCTCTAGAAAAAAACATAAAACAGCTTATGCTAATAAACATCGAGTCCAATCTTATCTTATACTCTATTTTATTTTTATTTTTAAGATTTCGAAAGCGTTTTATGGATTTTGAATATCAAATACAAAACCAGTCAATTTTTGTACATTTCCACTCGTATTATCACTAACGGTTCGGTGATTCTTCCAAACAAGAATCTTCCAAGCAAGAAATTTTGCGAACAGAGTACTCTGAACACGAATTTTTTGTACAACAATACTCCATATTCCATACTATATTTAAAATTTGATATACACATTTTTGCATTTGTCAAGTGAATGTATAATATATTAGTATTATCCCTCCAGAGACGAGAGCTTTTTTCCTATAAAAAAATATTTTTGAAGCCATATTGAAATCACGGATTACTTTTATTCCTAACAAGACCTCTTTAGATCAACATATT
Organism: Himalopsyche anomala; assembly: GCA_031772345.1. NCBI lineage: Eukaryota > Metazoa > Arthropoda > Insecta > Trichoptera > Rhyacophilidae > Himalopsyche > Himalopsyche anomala. The sequence continues at coordinate 8,707,497 of CM062841.1, read as the reverse complement.
TTTTATACAAATATATTAGCAGAAGACTGTAAATAATTTGATGTTTTGACAAAAAATAACTAACAGTTTCAAAAAGTAAATTAAAAAAAACGGAAATTCAAAAAATCGCATGTGCTTTTGTTGGCCGTTTCTGTCCCCACGGCTGATGACTAACTGAAGTCTGTACCCTTCTTAACCAAATATGAACAAAAGCAACGATATTCAGGTAGAAAAAAGATGAATAGTGGGATCAATAGACAACGGTCTTTACTGTGAACATATGGTCACGCTCGTCCTTGGAGGGTTAATAAAATAATAAAATGATGTAAACATACTGTGTATGTGAATTTTCAAATATTAAATACCCATATAAACAATTTTTATTTTCATTTTTATTAACTTTTATTGCTAACTTTTTCATATGTTCTTACCTGCAAAAGAAAGGCAATGTTTTTTAATGAAGGTAAATTAATTTGTTTTATTTGATTAAAGGTGAAGTTGGACGCATCCCATAAGTAAACATCTCCCACCGAACAATCCGCGTGAAGTCTAACGTCAGCTAACATCCATCCACATAAACAGGCTAACTCCAAGTCATAATCTTTTTGTTTGTCAATATTAATCCTGAAACAAATTAATTACAATATCGTGCAAGGCGGTATTTACTAACAAGACATGTTTATGAAATGCCAATTCTTTTCTCATTTCCCAAACAAAATTAGGTCTCTATAAAAACTACATTTATAAAGAACATGGTTAACTAAACTTTTTGTAACTACATTAAAATTTTATGTTCAATAAAAAAAAGTAAAGTAAATAATGACAATTGAATACAACAGTGCGGAGTACAATATTTGTTCCATTTTCACATGCTACGTACTTCTCAAGTTTGTTTCCCACCAACACCCGTTGTGTATATGCAGCCAACGTTTTAACGCGACGCTATCGACAGAAAATAGAAGTCGATCCCATACATTCATGACCAGAAAAGAAGTGCACTAGTGTGTTTGAAAAAAAAGAAAAAAAGAATAATAAAAGTGAGACTAGCTCAGGTACTTAAATCATTTGATACTAAGTATCCTGTGTATTATCCGTACACCGAGAACTCGTTGTTATTGACGAGTTTATTGACTCTAGTGAATCAAGGTTGAAACGACCTCCAACTTAATTAGGAAACTTTTCAAATGCATTAAGCTTTGATTACAATCAAGTTAGCGTAGCTTATTGGGATCGTGTAAGGGCAAACCACAGCAAACAGTTCAGCTCGTTCGGATTCCATTTCAGGGCTGTCTCACAAAACATGTTCTGTTCGGCATACCCACAAGAGCAGTTCGGCCTTAAAAACGGCTATCGAACAAAAGTAAATTAAGAACAAATTATTCACCGCAATTTGAAGTGGGTGTTTTTTAAAGATACACCATTTTCTTTTTTACGCCAAACATTGGTTGCCAGCTTCTCGTAACTCCATCGAGTACATCCTAAGGATGGTTATAAGTGGTTTTCCACGACAGTGGGTCCATCCGGTTGACAAAAGAGACAGACAGGGCTGAGGCTTGTATAAATTACTTACTTTAAGACTATAACTCTATAATTGTCTTCTGTGATTCTTGGCATAACGATCAGCTCTAAGGACGCCAGTGCTTTTGAAATACGAGGACTCCATGGGTCGCGGTCTGCGAAGTAATGAGGCATTATAGTTCTTGCCGTGTAAAGTGATTCGATTTTCTGCTTTAATCTTTCTTCATCGTATTTGGTCGTTCTTAAATGCCGCTTTAAGTATCTATCTTCTGCGAAATAAATTAAAAAATATACATATAACAGTATAAAAAACCCTACGTAATTTTTCATTGCAGAACCTCATTTAGACCGAGTACGTGGTTGAGTAACAACGTTATACACTAACTCAGTCAATGCTCAAACAATGGGCAAAAATCAAAGAATATATTTAATCACAAGCATTGGTGCCGAAACCAATGGGCGGGGGAGGGACGTCTTGTCACATTTAAAAGGTTTACAATTTTCCATGACTCTTCGTGCGAAAGAGACGTGCTGTATTTATATTAATCAAATTCTTCAAATCTAGTTCAAAATATCATTTGCCAAAACAAAAAAACTGCCAAGACATAAAAATGTATCTGTTTGTATTTTGATCTGCATATAAATCACTTCATGCAATTAAATGAGTCTGAAGTTTGAAAGAAAATGTACATTTGAATATAAAATAAAATAGCTTAGATTATTCCACGTATTGTGTTACAAAATGTGACACGTGTTTCGTTGCTTGCTTAAATACGAATGTACCACAAGTCTCTTCAAAAATCCTCATTTTTTCCGACAGATAAAAAACAGGTAACTCGCGAATGTATAAATATTTCCAAATGTCATTTTCGATAGTAAACATGTTTTCGCCAAGACGTGTTCTAGTTACCTAGTTCAATATTAGGAAGATGTGGCTGGTATTTGTACCAATCCTTTATCCTTTCTAGAGACTCCTGCAACGCCTTTTCAGAAATTTCCTTTTTAATGTTCTCATCTAGTATCTCATCGCTACTCTTCAAAAGTCTGCGTTGAATTTCTGTTGTCATTTTGATAATATACGATTGACACCTGTAACAAAGAATAGTTTTTAGGCATGTAGTAAGTGTTTTTGGAATTGAGATGGTGATTTGGTGATGAAAAGCACCTCACTTAAGATCGAACACTCTTCACATTATATTAAAATTAGATTTCTTGTCTTTTGTGACTCAAATACACAAATCTATTAATAAACGATTATCACATTTAACAACGAAGATTTCTTAGAACGTGTATTGTAATTACAATCAGCCCCGTTCTCCTACCTTTAGTTTTGTTAAAAAATAAGTTTTAACAATAAATTGTTTCTTATACTTGAACGCGTTAACACATAAACTACGTTTGTTGGACCCTCGAACTTTAACAATTCTTACTCGAGCATAAAGCGAAAACAATTTCAATGGACATCCGATCTTTAAGCCCTTAATTATAATTGGACAACAGTGGTTTTAGAAGTTATTATTTTTAAAACCATGCGCTATTGGACTCGCATGCTTTCAATATTAATATAACTTAAATATGCCACACAATCTATATACTTAACTCCAAAACAAACTTAACACAAATGTGACTTCCAAACAATTAGCTCTAAGGTAAACTAAGATCCACGGATTAAGAAATCATTTAAAATGTATTTCACATCGACATCTTTCTTTTTAACTTATACAAACTATGTAAACGCACTGATAATAAAAAAATACTTACTACAGCGATGAAAAGGGTGAAGTGTTATTGAATGTGATTGTTTTTTAATATAATAATGCGCTCAGAACAGCCGTGCTAAGCTTCTGGCGATAAACTATTTTTTATCATAGGCTTTACTTTTCAACAAGTAAATGCCTTTTAGTTGAATAATAATTAATGGTTGTTTAAATGGCGTTAGAAACCGGTTTATATGAAAAATATGGTAATATACAATCAAAACTACAAAATGTTACCCAAATTAAAACAGGTTTTACTCATCGCGAGGATATTCAACTGATGAAACCTGTCCTGATGTAAATATAGTAAATAATATAGAATACGTACAAAAAAAAATTAAGTATAAAAAATAATATTTCAGGTCCGTTTCGTTTCAAAATAGTATTCTAAAATTCAACTTACCGCTGTGACTTGAATGATAAATAATTTATTGTGAATGTATGTAGTACCAATAATCAGGTAAAAGTAGCATAAAAATACAATAATATTTAACAATGCCGAGATGAACTAAATAAGAAAAAACAACAGTGCTTTTTTCCGTCTGGAAACATTCATTTAAAAACAAGAAAATAATTTGCGAGCAATTCAAAATGATATCAAATTTATAGAATCAATAAATTCATTATTATTGTCAATCCACTAAGTTTCTTACACTATTTTTATGTAAGATACGATATATAAAAACAACCAAAACTTTTTTTCTGTTTTTATTTGAACTATCCAATTTTTGTTATACATAAAAAGCCGGTTCAAACCGAGTCCAGCCATAAGATTTTTTGCGACACATATTTGGGATGCGATCAATATTTCAATTTGGGATGCGATCAATTATCGCCGAGAGACAATTTCTTCAAGTAGCAAAATATTTTTTGCGATACAAACTTGGAATGCAATATTTTTTTCGATTTAGATTTTTTGTTGCACTTATTCGGGATGCGATCAATATTCCAATTTGGGATGGGATCAATTTTCTCCGAGAGACAGTTTTTTTTTCAAGTGACAATATTTTTTGCGACACAAACTTGGCATGCAATATTTTTTTCGACAGCCATGAGATTTTCTAGGATGCGATTAATATTCCAATTTGGGATGCGATCAATTTTCTCCGAGAGACAATTTTTTTCAAGTCGAGAAAAAAAAATGTCTCGTAGAAAATTGATCGCATATTGGAATATTGATCGTATCTCAATAAATCTCATGGCTTTCGAAAAAAATATCGCATCATTCCAAGTGTGTGTCGCTAAAACTTTTCTCAAATTATACACCATTTCATGTTGAGTGCCTAATCCTGGGATCCTGGGACCCCGGGATTGAAAATAAATCAATCCCGGGATAACAAAAAGGTTCCGGGATTGGATACCCTACTACATAATATACCCATGATTACCGATATGTATGGACCTGTAAATTAACCTTACTTGAAATGATTTTACTTTTTTTTTAAAACAGAAAAAATTCGCCGAATGCACTTCATATGATTTATAAGTCAGAACTAAATTGTTTGGACATTGGAAGACCTGTTTTCCTGTTATCCTAATTTAAGACAACTGCAATAAGCTTGATTGCACGGCGGATGATTGTCATTACTTGTTTCCTTAGGTACTATAATTATATTTTACAAAGGAAGTAAAAATTGTTATCATTTTATTTATTTTAAATTTTGATAGTAATAAAAAAGCTATCAGGATTTTTAAAAATATTTATTCTTTCGCGGACCCCCTGACGTTTTCCACGCACCCCCAAATTATTTTTAATTTGTCACGGACCTCCTCAGCGGTCTCACGGACCCCTGGGGGTTCACAGGAACCACTTTGGAAACCACTGATTTAAATTAATATTAATTCGCTATGTTTGAGTACGGAATACGGAGATGAGAGAGCGGACTAACCAGCCTCTTATTACGTCCAAACTAAAGCAGCGGCGGTGGTCCTGGCTTGGACACGTGTTAAGGCTGCCTCAACAGAGCCTGAACCCTGCCTGTCTCTTCTTCCCACCGGATGGATACCGGCGGCGTGGACGGCCACTGATGACCATCCACAGGATGTCTCAGCGGAGTTGCGGGACGCTGGGATGACCTGGGCGGAAGCAAGGAGACTGGCTGGGGATAGAGAGTTATGGAGGAACTTCGTGGTGACCATATGCTCCGTATAGGGATCGGATATGGAATTTAAAAAATTTTGAGTAGACTCATAATGACACATTTTTAGATAATTTTGTATTTTTCTTCAAATTAATAAGGTGACTAAAATATTACGTGGTTGTTTAATATTTCAACATATGTTTAATCAACACATCTGGTATGTTCATAAAGGTCATAATACGAAAACGATATGTTTTTTTTTATAAATTTATCGAAGAAAATTTTTAAATGAAATAAAATATAAAGTGAAATGAAAAAATAAATAAATGACTGACTGACTGTGTTAAAAATTAATTAAAAATATAATATTACATATTTTTAAAGCTAAATTTATTTGTGTTCAATAATATTGCATTTTGTCGCATGAAAGACTTTCCAGTCAATCATTGATGAAAAATGGTGGAATAATAGATGTTTTTTTTATCAAGCATTTGACTGAAATGTTTCTTATGTGAAAATGATTAACAAAGGGCTCTGGAGTCGTGTAAATAAAACATCTCCGACTCAGACTCCAGATTTAAAATAAAAAATGACTCTTTTTTTTAGTAATTTAATTTTTACTTATATATATGTATTCCATCAGATCATCTTTAGTCAGCCAAGCATGTAATGTCAACACTGGACTATTTTGTTAGAACACACATCATTAAATATATTTTTCAAACTATTTTTGAGCCGATCATTTTTCATGACTCCGGCTCCGACTCCACAGCCCTGGATTAAATAGAGGTTTATAAATAAGATAAGCTTTTATTTTGATATTTTCGGATTTTCTAAAACGCAACGAATATACTGGGCCAGTCACATACTACGCATTGATGAAAGTAAAACCGCAAAACGTCAAACATTTGATACTCCTGACGACAGTTGGAAGACCGAACTTAAAACGGCTGGCAAACAAAGGCAGAGGACCAAGCTTAATAAAATGTATTTTTTGTAATAGTTTTTTTCAACAATTTTGGAATGAGCCGAGCTTGCAAATAATACCCTAAATTTATGGGTATTTGTTGAAACATCAAGATCTATCCAATTAATCCAATAATAAAATTTATTACACACAACTGCTGTCGATTCAGTATTGATTTTTAAAAACCAACAAATTTATCAAGTTGTTTTAATAACAAGTTTTATAAATATACCATAGATGTCATTTATCGTTAAAAATACTGGAGCTAAAACATATCTTTCAAAACATCATGCATTCAATGCTGTATGAGTGATTACAAATAAAATAAGACCCGGACGTGGTTTCGGAATCATCCCTGCAGTTGACCTATCAACCGCCCCAAATTGTTATCTTCTTTGGTTGCAGTGGCCACTAGGGCATCCAATCCCGGACCCTTTTCGTGATCCCGAGATTTCTGGGGAATCCCATACCAAAAAAATTTGCCCGGCGATTTCAAAAACGCTTTTTTTAGCTCTCTTGCCAGAATTTCTAAATTCAAAAACCCAGGAATTTATGGAACTGCCAAAATGAATCCCTCGCGCGAATTCCTATTGGACGGAATTCTATGATTATAGGCCCTAATCCTGGCCAATAGTTTTTTTTCTGCTTTGAGCCAAACACTCATTCCAGCATTTGTATAAAAATAAATATTTCTGATTTATTTAAATCCAAGACGAACGATAAGCATCAAAATTAGAAATATAGGTTCCACGATATTCATAAGTATGTAAATTGAGGTTTATACAAAATTAGGAATTGTGTTGCAGAAAAAGAAAACATCAAATTTGATCGAAATAGATTACGAATAATTTGTTTTTATAACATAGAAAATATTAAAAGAAGGTTCAAACGAAAACATTTTTTTTACTACAGAAAATTCTCGTTATTTAAGGGTAATTGGTACTTAGAAAATACTTTTTTATACCCGCTTAAAAGGCGACCGAAATAATGTGGGCGGTGAGAAATCGGTTATTGTGAAAGGTGGAGATTAAGCAAAATGTCGAAAAATATCTAGCGCATAGGTTCCCAAAAGTTTTTATCCACTACCTCCTACAGTAAGCTCCTCTTTAAATTTACCTCTGTTAAATAAAATAATTTAGTGTAAGTACCCTTGCCTTTATTGTTATAAACAAAATACATTAAAATTTAAATTAATGAAGTATTAATAAAATTATCACAATATTAGTGCCATCAATTTATTAATCGTTTGAAGTTTGTTACTTGCAATAAAATTTCACTGACTTTTTAGTAAGTAAAACTGTAATCGTTTATTTAAAACATATTTTAATTAGATAAAATTTATGACATGTTAAAAATATACAAACCGTATAAATTACCGACTTAACTTTGTATGGCCGGCCCTACGAGCACAAAATTGTATGGCGCGTTAATAGGTCCGTGGCAGCAAACCGGTTAATATATGGGTCCTATGGCACTATAGTCCTATAGCGGTTAGCTTTTTTGGCTTCCGTGCGGGATCTCACGGGTCCGAGATCCAGTACGAATAGTATTTTGATTTATCGATTTCTGCTCGAAAGCATAGGTGTTTTTAATGTCTAATAATTCCTTTCTACTCATTTGATCATTCAATATATGAACGTAGCATACTTTCCTAACCTTATCTTTCCTACTACTCTTTTTGGAACTAGCCATCGAATATATTTTTTTCTTCTACAAAAGGTCCAAAAAACTATGATATAAGAATATCATAATTATAAACATTGTATCACCCATATTAAAATAGATATTTAAGAAAATGTGGGTATTGGGGTCGCATTGAGCTTAGAACAGGAAAAGATATTAGGAGACCATATGCTCCACTTTGGGAGCGGACATGATAAAAAAAAATACATATAAAACAACACCATGAATTCTTAGGTTGATTTGTTTTATTTGATTTTATTGACAATGATTTAAAGTAATAAAAGGTTTTGAAATACTTAAAACTATTAGAAACTTATATATGTATTGTCAATTTTTTCCACTCATGGCGCTCTTCAGCTCTCTCCAGGGGGGGGGGGCGATAGGGGCACTTTAAGAACCTGGGATTTAGCGTTATGAAAATAGGCGTGTCAGATTTATTTGATAGTTGATGACTGTACTATTGCACCTGTTTCATATTATGTTTTAAACTTTGAATAAAAACGATTTCTCTTACATTGCATAACCGTAGCAGGCTAAAAATCGTCCTTAGTTAATATGCGTATCACAATGTTAAGCTTGGTCTCACTATTATTGAATATTCACAGTGCAATCTTATTATACATGGGTCTACGACAGCCATACTCAACCTCTTTTTCCTCCGGGCCGCATTCCGATTTTTGCTTCTCTACTTGGGCCGCAACATATTTATAGTAAACTGTAAATATAACACATACTATACTGCATACATATGTATGTATTACGAAGTCAAAATAAAACTATTTTATTTTACGTATACATATATACATACATAAATATGTATACATTTATGTATTACAGTATTTTTTAAAGTAAAAAACAACAATTAACAACAAATAAAAAATACGTAAAAAGTAAACAAAAATACCAATGTATCCAAAACCTTAAATCGTTTACTTAAAAATGAATGTAAATTTTGATATTTAATTATTTTGGGCCGCACATAAGAGCTGATTGGGCCGCAAGTGGCCCACGGACCACAGGTTGAGTATGGGTGGTCTAGGATAATGATGTTTGTAATACACGAAGGAAGTGATAGTAAGGAAATTAAACTTAGTATTTTTCATTGAATTTTATTAATCTCTTTTCAATATAATTCATTCACACTATTTTAATTATTACAGGTAGAAATTATTTTTTTTATCTTGATAAACAATTTTTACAAAAAACACATTTTAGTACTGATTTAACATTCTTTGAAAAAATCAACTGACAATGTTGAAAAATGTTGAAGTACAAAAATATAGCAAAGCCAAGAATTAACAGTAAACATAATAAAAGAATATTGTTTAACAATTTTAACTAGTTATTTTTAATATAACATAAAATATATACAGATTTTTTTAAAATTATTTTTGTCAAATTAATGTTTAAAAATTATATAGGGGATGGCAAAATTATATGATATTTTATCAAAACGACCGATGATATATTTTAATTCGATTTCCTTTTTTATCAAAAAAACATATTAATATATTTCAATGTCTTTACGACACTATTATTACTTATCTTCAGAAATAAACAACCATATACCAAACTGGAAAATCTAGATTACTATAGCAAAGAAACGTTGATTAATTTTGACATTTTGTATTTATTGACTTGATAAACTATTACATCTATTCAATCAAGAATTGTTACGTGACATTTTACACCTATACGAAAAATACACTTTTTTAACTGAATTTAAGAGTACGACATAAACCAGTATGTTTAAAAATAACCAATTTAAAAATGTTGTATATCACAGATAAACTTTGTTTCTTCTAGAAATAAACTTTTTTTCGCTGATATTTTTTAAAATTACCAAATTTCATTTTTTTAAAACATTAAAATTACATTATTTTTTCTATTGATTTTGAGCGTGTTTTAAGATTAATATTTTGATTTAATTTAGTTTTAATCGAGATCAAGTTTTCTGAATGTACCTCTCATGCCAACTAAGTCATCGATTAAGAAATCTTTTTTACCAAGCCTCTTCGACTCGTCAGACTTCAATATGGACATATGAAGGAACCATTGTCTCATTTCAGGTGTTTTCAAAGCGCTTTCCCATTGAACTGAAATTTAAAAAATTCACTTTAATGTATATTTTTTATCATAAACGCTTAAATAATTCATATATGTATTATTATAAGAAAATTATAAAATTAATAGAATATAGCGGAGATGACTGAAACTGAAAATTTCAACTCATAGTAGAAACCAGACTTTGTTAAATAACTTTGTAATCCATCGTATAAAAAAATCATAATAAAGCTAGAATTGACAAAATTAAATACTTATTTTGGTAATATGAATGATACGAAACGATCAATCTTGTCCGTTTTCGCTTAGAAGTAAGTGCTCAAGCTCAGTAGTCAATGTGGCATTGGATCAATGCACTTCTGGTATATGCAGGAGCGGTTATATTTCATGAAATAATATTCAAACATAACATATATACCATTCACTCATTTTAAATTCTTCATGTTTTTATTGTCTAAAATTTAATCTTCTAAAATATTTATTATATTTCAATAAATACATGAAGAATTTAAAATGTTTGAATGGTCTAAATGTTAGGTTTGAATATTATTTCATGAAATATAACCGCCCCTGCATATACAAGGGATGCATTGATCCAATGCCACATTGACCGGCCGCCACTGCTCAAGCGTTATAAAAAAATCAGTAAATGTAAAACGAAATTGAAATATATTTTTAACATAGTTTTCACCATTTTCTTAAATGCTAACAAAGATTTAGTTAAAGATTTTTTCGAGACTGGTACATTTTATAGAAATAAAACAAAATTGGCAAATTAAATTAAATCAGACTCACGAAATTTTACTAAGGGTACGATTTTAGATTTTTTAGTATTGACTCGATGATGCTTTAAGTTTGAGATCGTTGCCAACACAAATTTGACATACACAACAATGTCATTTTTCAGATGTCTCAATTCGTTAAGAATAAATAACACCTCCTTCCCCATGATACAATCGTAAATAGTTGAGCCATTAAATCATTCAATATTTCTCTTAATATTGTCAATAAGTATTTATCATTTTAGGTATTCTAACATATATACATTTTTAAAACTATTTTTTAGCTTCCAAACTAGGTTTAAATACTATCAATAAACAGTGAAACTGAGATGCCATCATGGCAGGGAACGTGATTTTTTATAAACCAGTATGTTTAAAAATAACCAATTTAAAAATGTTGTATATCACAGATAAACTTTGTTTCTTCTAGAAATAAACTTTTTTTCGCTGATATTTTTTAAAATTACCAAATTTCATTTTTTTAAAACATTAAAATTACATTATTTTTTCTATTGATTTTGAGCGTGTTTTAAGATTAATATTTTGATTTAATTTAGTTTTAATCGAGATCAAGTTTTCTGAATGTACCTCTCATGCCAACTAAGTCATCGATTAAGAAATCTTTTTTACCAAGCCTCTTCGACTCGTCAGACTTCAATATGGACATATGAAGGAACCATTGTCTCATTTCAGGTGTTTTCAAAGCGCTTTCCCATTGAACTGAAATTTAAAAAATTCACTTTAATGTATATTTTTTATCATAAACGCTTAAATAATTCATATATGTATTATTATAAGAAAATTATAAAATTAATAGAATATAGCGGAGATGACTGAAACTGAAAATTTCAACTCATAGTAGAAACCAGACTTTGTTAAATAACTTTGTAATCCATCGTATAAAAAAATCATAATAAAGCTAGAATTGACAAAATTAAATACTTATTTTGGTAATATGAATGATACGAAACGATCAATCTTGTCCGTTTTCGCTTAGAAGTAAGTGCTCAAGCTCAGTAGTCAATGTGGCATTGGATCAATGCACTTCTGGTATATGCAGGAGCGGTTATATTTCATGAAATAATATTCAAACATAACATATATACCATTCACTCATTTTAAATTCTTCATGTTTTTATTGTCTAAAATTTAATCTTCTAAAATATTTATTATATTTCAATAAATACATGAAGAATTTAAAATGTTTGAATGGTCTAAATGTTAGGTTTGAATATTATTTCATGAAATATAACCGCCCCTGCATATACAAGGGATGCATTGATCCAATGCCACATTGACCGGCCGCCACTGCTCAAGCGTTATAAAAAAATCAGTAAATGTAAAACGAAATTGAAATATATTTTTAACATAGTTTTCACCATTTTCTTAAATGCTAACAAACGATTTAGTTAAAGATTTTTTCGAGACTGGTACATTTTATAGAAATAAAACAAAATTGGCAAATTAAATTAAATCAGACTCACGAAATTTTACTAAGGGTACGATTTTAGATTTTTTAGTATTGACTCGATGATGCTTTAAGTTTGAGATCGTTGCCAACACAAATTTGACATACACAACAATGTCATTTTTCAGATGTCTCAATTCGTTAAGAATAAATAACACCTCCTTCCCCATGATACAATCGTAAATAGTTGAGCCATTAAATCATTCAATATTTCTCTTAATATTGTCAATAAGTATTTATCATTTTAGGTATTCTAACATATATACATTTTTAAAATTATTTTTTAGCTTCCAAACTAGGTTTAAATACTATCAATAAACAGTGAAACTGAGATGCCATCATGGCAGGGAACGTGATTTTTTAGAATGGCATGTTATGGGATAATATAGTTAAGTAAGCTGTGGTCTGACATTCTTACCTGCCATTTCTTTCAGGGTAAGTGGTTCGTCACCTCCCATATCTTTGGGTAAATGTTTCATTGGAAAAGATTTTTCAAGGCTTTCTCTCGTCGAGTGGATTACCAATCTATCAGCAACTTTTTTCTTCAAAGCAGCCTTCACGACACTTAAAGCTAGTTCTCCAATTGATGGAAAATTGATAACATGTATGCCTTTTATGGCAGCGCCGTAACAGCTCTAGAAAAAATCGTAAAAAAGTAAACTTATGCTAATATACATGTCAAGTCAAAGCTGGGCTTATACTTAATTTCCACTTATCAACTTTTAGTCACAAACCATTTTTTTAATTTAAAGATTTATATATTGTTTAATAGAATTTGAATATAAAATATAAACCGCTCGATTCTTGTACATTTCCATACGTTTTGTCACTAACGACTCGAGTTTAATCTTTCAATATCTTCAGATATTCAGGTACAGGGATGAACTTTCACAGCAAATAGTTTTTATCCTGTATAATACTTATATAAAATAATTGATAAAAAAATAAGTTATCACTTAATCAAAAAAATATTGATTTAATAGTAAAAACGTTTAGTCTGAGTGCAGAAAGTAACCACATAAACAAAACAACACGGATAGGTTTTTGAAATAAAATTTGATCATTAAAATTGGTGATCATCAAAAAGTAATTTGAAAGATTTAACTATAGAATTTATATAATAAACTCGCAAAAAGAAACATTAATTGATCCAATAACAATCACTCGCTGTCGTCTAGTTCAGTGATCCGCAACCGCTGTACCGCGACATACTAGTGTCCCGTGGGGCGATGCTAAGTGTGCTGCAGCGCACTACTTCAGTGAAGAAAAGATCAAACAATTTGTTTTAACAATTGTTGAATTAGAGTTGCCTTCTTGTAGTACTGAGGTGACAATATATTTAAAAGAACGATGTCTAATTTTATTTTTTGCATATAGCCTAATATATACATATACACAGCGGTGGGCTGCCAATATCTTAACAAGGGGCTCGGTAAATCTTATCCATGTCCGCTCCCAATGTCAAACATATGGCTTCTAATGAAGGAATTCCAAAAAAAAATATACGAGAACTATTTGTTATTTCGTAGCTTAACTTCTCTTTTCCAACGTGACTAATAAGGATAGAATAATAAGGCTAAGACAGGATTGGTTATTAACTTATCAATCACATAACGCCCAGTTGAATTGAAAGATCGACGAGTGGGAGGATTTTTTTAGACATCACAAACACCCATGCCTTCGAACAGAAAATCGATAAATCGATCGAAAAATGCTGTTTTGTACTGGGACTCGAACCCGTGAGGTCAGGCACGGAAGCCCACAACGCTAAATGAAAAAATGAAGAGACAACTAAGTCTTGTTTTATAATAAAATTTAACCATCTACAGAAATTGCAGTTATGTGTTGATTTGATCTGAGACGAATGATTTTCTTATCTTAACAAGGGGCTCGCCGGCCGCTCCGAAATTTAACAAAGGGCTCGCGCGAGCCCCCCCCGAGCCCCCTCCAGCCCATCCCTGCATATACATATGCATATTTAAAGTGGACTGCAGAAATCTGGAGAAAGTTTTGGTGTGTCGTGGGAGAGAAAAAGTTGCAGAGCACTGGTCAAGTTGATTAGAGCTTGCTCTGCCAACCAGGTGGGTCTAGGTTCAATTCCCGGTAAGGTCAATGTGAAATTTAGATTTTTAAATTTTAGTTCGAGACGTGGGGGGTGTTTGTGATGTCAATTTACCTCGAGTCGATCTCGAGTGACTTACAATCAATTAACATCGAGTTTTTCAAATGAAAATATTACCAGCCTTATTTATGGAATTATTTTTGCGAACTTATTTCGAGAGAAAGTTAACAAAACTTTTTATTATGATTAAAATCTGACTATTTCTGTAAAATTAATGAACTGTCGCTTACGTTCTTCGATCCCGAAATCGTAATTTAATCACGAGGCAATTAATTACCCAGCACTATTTAAAGATCATCTGTTCTCTTGAATGTCTGAAAATGACAAAACGTGTGGGAGTATACAAAATGTGGGCAATTTAAATTGATTGGAACATTTTTGTTAGAATCTCACAATGCTTAGATTTTACATGTTAACTTATTTCTTACATTATCGTGTGTTGTTTACCTGCAAAAGAAATGCTATGTTTTTTAAGGAGGGTAAATTTATATTTTTAATTTGATTAAAGGTGAAGTTGGATGCATCCCACAAGTAAACATCGCCCACCGAACAATCCGTGTGAAGTCGTATGTCAGCTAACATCCACCCACATAAGCAGGCCATCTCCAGGTCATAATCTTCTTGTTTGTCAATATTAAACCTGAAACAAATTGACAATATCATGAATGGCGGCATTTACGAACAGACATGTTTGACATAAGTAATTTAAATTCAAATCCTTCTTTTATTTCCCATAAAATAGGGCTCAATATAAACTAGATTGAGAAAGAACATGATTAACTAATCTTTGTGGAACGACATTAAAATTTAAATTAATCCATACAAATCAATGTTTGTTTGTTCGTATTTTATGCGTTGCCACACCGCTCATCCGATTGCAATAAAACTTTGATAAACTTTATGCTTGTACTTTCGGGAAGGTTATATATAGGCATAGTAAAATCTCTGTTATTCTGCGTACTTCTGACGGTTTGCAAACCGTCAGAAGTACGCTGAAGAACAGAGCTAAAGTTAACTTACAGTAGGTCTTATATATATCAATCAATGTTTTTATGTCTGCCATACAGTTCATTTTGACAACGTATGCTTGCACTTGCACGAAGGTTATATTACAATTAACTCACAATAGGTGGCGCGTGTGTCGTGCCATAGATAATCGACTGAAAACGTCAAACGTCAAGCAGATAGAAAAAGAAAACATACACTTCAATGCACACAATCAAAACACAAAAACTTTCTTTCTTTGAGTGGCATTGCAACGCTTGCCGGAAACTGGCTAGTGTTTAATAAATAAAAGTAAATAAAATAATGACAATTGAATAGAACAGTACGTAGCGAATATTTTTTTCCATTATGACATGCTATGTACGGCTCAATTTGGTTTCTCTCCACCACACATTGTGTATGCATAACGTTTTTTGGCCGCCTTCCACAAAGCTATTGACAGCAGGAGTCTACCCCTCGCATTCATCGCCCGATTTTCAACCATGCACTAGTGTGCTTAAAAAAATGTTAATAATAATTAAAGTTTGACTAGCTCAGATACTTAACCACTCTAAAGCTAACGACCCACCGGTGTGTCGCATACCTACTAACCACACACGCTACCCACCAGTGTGTTGTCATTATTAGGACGTCAATAAATATTTTTTAGAGTTTGCATTATTGAAAAAGGGTCCGACATCTCTTAAGGACTCACAAAATGAATATTAAGTTTTCCTTTATTAGTTTTTAGACAATTGCTAGCTTACAGGACAGAAAACGTTATTTTTTTCTAGCTGTTAACGGGTTAAATCAAGTGGGTACTAAGTATCCTGTGTATAATTCATACACTGGGAGCTTAGCATTATCGACGAGTTTATTGACTCAAGTGAATCAAGGTTATAACGATCTTCAAATCAATTAGAAAACTTTTTAAATGCCGTAAAGTAAGCTTTAGTTACAATAATGTTAGCGTTTTCCCAAACAAAGTCAAGCCTCTATATAAACTACATTAAAAGACAACATGGTTAGCCAATCTGTGTGGAACTACTTTACAATTTAATGTTGAATACAAATTGAATACAACAGTAAATTGTATTAAGTTTTTTTTTCATTTTGAAATGCTACGTATGGTAATTGGACAAAAAAGATTAAGAATAATGTATTCGCCACACGTTTACCAATGTGTAAATATGACACAATTAATTGTGTCCTTGCTACATCGTTTTCATGCCGTCAAGTTGGTCATATCGTTGTGTACTCAGCCTTTTAAACAGAGCGGCTTATTACTGAATGTTTTTAAAAAGAAAAATAGATTTAGATAAAAATAGTAATTCCACCAAGAATTAATCATGAACCCCTAAAAGTTATCGTGTGCTTTATATTGTGCTAGCACTCAAACAAATGCTATTTTGCGGGTTTTTATTTACCTTCTAAGCAAATTTATTAAATTTAAATAAGCATTCAACAAATATTAATGCAATTGATATACATTGATCTACTCAATTAAGCTAAAGTCTAGACCGCATTATTTGGATTTTTTAAAAATTTAGTTAACCATCGATCGGAGCAGATCCCTATTCAAATCACATGGTTTCTCCAAGATTTTTGAACTCCCTCCAGTCTCTTTGCTCTCCTGCAGCTAATTCAAACGCCACGCAAGTTCACCGAGTACATACATCATATGGAGGATCGACCTGGTTGGTAAAAAAGACGAGCAGGGTCCATTTTTATATAAATTACTTACTTTAAAACTACAACTCTATAATTTTCCTCTGTGATTGTTGGCATCATGACCAGCTCTAAAGACGCCAGTGCTTTTGAAATGCGGGAATTCCACGGGTCGCGGTCAGCAAAGTACTGTGGCATTATAGTTCTTGCCGTGTAAAGTGCCTCGATTTTCTGCTTTAGTTTTTCTTCGTCGTATTTGTTTACTCTCAAATGCCGCTTCAAGTATCTATCTTCTGCGAATCCAATTTAAAATTTAACATGAAACAGTTAGAAATATACTACTCCACTTTTCATTGTAAAGCCTCATTTAGACCAAACGAGTACACGACTGAGTTTCCTCGGTCGATTATTTAACCAAGCAACAATATGACCGTCATCGTCGTTCCAACATGAAGTAGTCGTAAAATGACCAAAATTTTCAAGTAATTTATAATTCGAATTATCACAACGATCATAAAAATATTGTAAGATGGAAAAAAATAGCAGATGTCGCATAATCACAGTATTGTCTGTGAATTATCTACTAAATATTCGTCAAACACATGTTCAGACAAGCCGAAAACGTGAGTGAGGGCATGCTTCAGGTGATGAAGATATTGAGGAAATAGACACGGTTTCTATTCACTCGCTTGCTCGCTCGAATCACTCACTTGTAGGATCGCTCGGCTGAATCTCGTGCGTTGCGTTCAAAGTGTTTTCAATTCACTTCTAGGTCCCATAGTCGTTTCGTTTAAATGAGGCTTAAAAATTCACATCAGGTTGGCAGTTAAAAAATTCATCAATGTCATCAGTTTATTGTGCGACTAAAACACAACACGAAATTCTTGTTGTATACGAGTAAAAGAATATAACATATAAAATGGAATACGTTAATTATTTGATATTTTAAAAAAATCGAGCAAGCATCATTTTAGTATATCTATACATATTTACAATTTATATAGTTCTCGTGGAAATTGTGATAAGTATGACAGTGTTAAAACAAAACTATGTTTATATCAAGAATATGTTGCGTTTATAGGATTAGTCAATATTATTTAAGTGATACATTGACATATCTTCAACGTGTTTTATGTATAAATTGTTTTCTTTTTTCATGAATTAAGAGTTACATTATTATTGTTCAACAAGACACATTTGATAAAACCATTTTTAACTCGCCTTTAGATGTAATCGCCAGTACAATATTTTAACATCCTACATATGTATGCGTTTCTCAATTAGTGAAAATATATATTTTCAAACCCTAATTGAGAAACGCTTTTTTAAACATCTTAATTTGAATTGCTTTTTTTAAATCATCAAAATAACAAATATATAAATGCATATGGTGTTCACTTGAACTGGCTTCACTGTGGATAACGCACCTCTGAGCGTTCAAATTCTTCTGTTGGCAATGATGGAAAAGGAATGCAAATAACCAATGACATCAGCGTCGAATAACTTTGACACTAATGCTCTTTAGGATTGAAAGCTTCAATTATTTGTTATCCAATAAAAAAATAATCGTAATACAAAAGAAAATGGTCAAGTATTTTTTTACGAAAATACACCAAATAACTATTTGGAGTCTTACAAAAATGATAGTCTTCTAAAAACAGCTTCAACAAAATATACATATGTTTATCCAGAAAACGTTAATAAACTAAATATTTTATGTGATTGTAATTAGAGATTCATATTAAAACCTGTGTGGCTATTCTCAATGTATTATATTACATTTTAAACACTTATTAAGAGGGTCGCTAATACTCAAAATGATTTAAGTATTTGGTATAACTTAAATGTAACAATCGCGGCCATGTTCACTATTGTTAGAGTTGATCATTTATGATTTATTCGACCAATTAAGTTCTTGGAAAAGAGGTTATTTTGAAAAAAAATGTGTCAAAATTAACGCAAGCTCGTGAAGTAGTATATTTAAAGACAAAAATGATTAATCAGACTTTAAAAAACTTGAAAGAATAAAAAAATATATGTTATTGATTGACGTTTGACAGATCAAGTGTAACAACAATGAACATAGCTGTAATTACCACATTGGTGCTTTACTCAATGGCAACTCGTTTCCAGTGCATGCTTTTATTGTAACTGTTTTGACATGATGCATAATAATAAGTTGTCTATGGTAAAAAAATAAAACAAAAATATGAACATGTTTAATAAAACTTTTTGCTATCTGAGAACACGGCCTTCACATTATATTGCACCTGGGGCCACCCAAGTGCATAATTTACCAAACGTGAAAAAATAATTTTAAAAAATGTCAAGTTAAATAGAATATTAAGTCTTAATAGTTAAAAATTTGAGAATAGCCCAGTTACGACGATAAACAGTTCACTCATTAAAGGCCGTCAAAAAAAAATCTGACTTACCTAGTTCAACTTTTGGAAGGTGTGGTTGATATTTGTACCAATCCTTTATTCTATCTAAAGCCTGCTGCAACGCCTTTTCAGAAATTTCCTTATTCATGTTTTCGTGTAGCAATTCATCGCTGCTCTTCAAAAGTCTGCGTTGAATGTCTGTTGTCATTTTGATAATATACGATTAGAATCTGTAACAAAAAATATTTTTTAGACGTGGGGTTATGACTCGAGAAGGCTATTGGGTGATGATAAGCACTTTAATCATGATCGTATACTCTTCACTTTTATATTTTACAGTTGAATTTCTTATTTTTGTGATTAAAAAAATACACGAATCTGATCATTTAAATTTTAAACGATAAATATATTATTCCCTATACTAGCAGTTAAGACTAAAACAACGTATTTTGGACTTCCGAACGTTTATAATTACAGTTATTGCTATAGATTAGTGCTTCCCAACTTTTCTCATTCCATTGCCCCCTAAATCTGAAAAAAATAATCCGCGGCCTTCGACAAAACATATTCTGCGGCGGCTCCCGGAGAAATTCCTCGCCCCCCAATCTGGGAAGCACTGCTATAGATTAAGGCGAAAACAATGGACATTCAATATTTTGGTTACATGGTATAATTGAACTACAGTGGTTTTAGAATAACGTATTTTTAAAACCATGCAGCATTGTATTATTATGTTTTCAATATTGATAGCAGGTGGATTCTCAGTTAAATATAACTCTAAAAAGTCAAAAAAAAGTGACTTCCTGACATTCAGCTCTAAGGTACAGATATATTGTACCCACTGAGATTGGACACGGATATTGTGTAAATATATTCCATTTTTAGGATTTTTTCCACCGAATAATAAATCATTTTATATTTATTTCACATCCACATCTTGTTTTTGTATACTTTATGCAAAATATTGAAATGCCTAGGTTATAAAATTGTATGCTATAAAACGTTAAAAAAAGATTAAGTGTAATTGACTGATGACGTTACTGGGTAAAATAAAAAGCGTTAATAATAATGCTCCTAGAAAAGTCGTGCTGCACACCTTACGATAAAGTAAAATTAGTGAACATACATATTGTTAGTTATTAACAAGTAAATGCCTCTTAGTTGATTAATTATAGTTGTATCAATTACATCAGACAAAACCTGTTTATCTGCAAAAAAAGAACGTTATTGTAAATAATCGATCAATAATTATTAAAATAATTTGCAAGCTCATCAAAATAATGTCAAATTTAAAAGAAAAATTTAAGGAATTGACAAATTAATTATTTTTACTCTATTATTGTTTCTGTGCTTTCAGTATTATTCTTATATAAATTTGGTATCTGTTTCCCAACCCTAATGTGAAGCAGATGGCATCCAAATGGAGATATCTACGCAGAAGCTTTTTCAGCGAGAACTGTTTGTTACTCATTTCCCTTGTTTTCGAAGAGAATAGGAATAAAAAAATACGGCTAGTGCAGAACTAGCGGTTACTTAATAACTCTCACTACGTCCCGATATTAGGAGCTAACATAATTAAAAATATTAAAATCTACTTTATATATGCACTTATAAGTTTTTTATGTAGGCAAAATACTTTTTACTTTCTTTGATGTTTTAAAACTTAAATAAGTGTGGTACTTAATTATTTCTTTAAAATGATTTTGATTTCAGCCAGTTAGTAGTTTTATACAGTAAATTGGATACTACAATCAAGTCATAATTTGCAAAATGGCGATCACTGTTAGTGTCAGTGGGTGTACTAAATAATAAAAATAAACAACGAAAACGGTCAATTAACGTGCATTATTGGAAAATTTAAATTTATGTTATTGTCAGGGTTTTTTTTCTCTACTACACAATTTTGTTTTTGATTATTTTCGTATTATGTAGATTGCAGACCCTTACTTTAGAGACACCTGCAAATAATATTTTTCCAATACTCTATAAAAATTACAAAAACTGACGAAGCAAGCACCTTCAAAATACATTTACCTACTATAATATTAAAATACAAAAAGCTCGTTTGAAAGTATCATGATAATAGTATCAAACCACTTAAATATTTTTTAACCATGCAGTTAGCCTCAATCACGAAGGTTAAGTTTAAAAAAGTAGAATCACCTATCAGCTTTTTTATTAATACACACATATTAAATATGCACTAGTGTATAACAGTGCAGTAACTATATTATTATTGCAAGAACTAGTAACAAAAAATAATAAATTATAGTATTTAATAAGTCCATAAGGCAACATTGCAATAGAACGCAAATTGTTTAAAAGTAGTAGCGGTCATAATAAATTCATCGTCATAGATGTCAGAAGAGTCAGCCCACTAAACTATACACAAAGCTTTTGTGACACAAAAAGGAAATATGTTTCGTTGTTAAGGATAGAATTGTGAAAAACTGGACAAAGATACAGTGATGTCAACAGGGTTGTGTAGTCGAAGTCAGAGTCGAGAGTCGAAAAATAATTTTAAAAATATTGAAAAATTATTAGTCTATTTATCAAATTGTTTAGTGAAATTTACTTAAATTATTCTTGTAATTAGAACGATCTGATAGTACAGAGATATGTTAGTTAAACTGAAATGATTGAAAAAATCAAGTCGGTGTCCTGGTTTATGAATTTATTCAAAATATGTTTGCGGCTTGGTGTCATTGAATGTCCTAATCCAAGGGTGTCCAACCTTTTTTGCTAATTCAATTCTGGTATTTTTGTATATTTTATATTTAAATTATATATTTTTTCGAAATTTACGGAAGCTTTCGGGATCGACCGGTCGATCGCGATCTACCGGTTGGACACCCATGTCCTAATCTATGCGTGCTCTATTGGCTATCTACATAATACTCAAATGTAGAGCTTTTGTGTCTAAAATTTATTAAATCGACATGTCTGATAATTTTAACCAAATTTGTAACTTGACTTCCTTAACGTCATATTTTTTTTATAATATAGTGCGTTTGAGAATTCGAAAAGTAGAACTTGTAAAACCAAGACGACTGTCTAGACCAGCCATACTCAACCTGCGGCGCAAAATAATTATAGTCACCAAATATCTTTAAAAGATTGTTAAACGTTTGACTCAATGTCAAAATTCACATTCATTTTTAAGTAAACGGTTTAATACATTGGTATTTTTGTGTACTTTTTACGTATTTTTTATTTTTTTTTCAGTGTTATTTTTTACTATGAAAAATACATTAATAAATAAATGTATACATACGTATATATTTACATAAAATAAAATAGTTTTATTTTGACATCATAATACATACATATGTGTGCAGTATAATAGTATGTATTATATTTACAGTTTACTGTAAATATTTTGTGGCCCACGTAGAGAAGCAAAAATCGGAATGCGGCCCGGAGGAAAAAAAGGTTGAGTATGGCTGGTCTAGACGATTGGACCGTCAATCTTTTGAGAGACTCGGTAAAAAAATGAAAAATGAATTCAGTTATTAAAAACTTCGAGTACTATTTATGACGAGGCCATTAAATTCATAAATTTTAAGTATGTTAATTTTTTTAAAACCAGTTTTTAAATTTGCATCAGATGCACAAGTTTTTGATAAAATATAAAGCCTGTATTTTATATATTTTATTACATTTTATAACTGATAAAAATAATAAAATATATTATTTTATTTCTTGTCCAAACTCATACGTTGGACCGCAATAAATAAAATAAATAAAAAGCCATTTAATAAAATTCAAACAGTTACGAAAATTGATTTTTTTTATTTATTATGTTACATCAGACTTTCGAACATTAAAAAAACTGTTAAATGTCAAACTAAATACTCAAAATTTATTCGTCGACGGATGCAATTAATAAATTAAATAATATGATCGATTTGTAAAATTTTGACAATAAGGTAGATTAAATTAGTATTTTTAGTTATAGTGTTCCATACGTCAGATTTTTGAATATAAGAAAAAATGTAGGATTATATTATGTTTCAATAAATAGCTTAAACAAAATATTCCAAGTCCATTGGTTCATGGTCGTAATAAATAAAACACGCTATAGCCAAAAATTTACACAGGCTGCCGCATAAAGTTACAAGGAAGCAGAAGCAAGGATACAATTTGAAGTTAATTTATCTGAAAAATAAAACTACTATTTAGTAATAATGTTTTAGTTGAGTTTATTTCAAAGGATACCTACATATCCAAGCTTTATTCATGAAGCAGTGACTTACGCGAGTCTACTCTGCTGCATGGCAAAACCAAGATTTGTGTTCGATGCTGCAAGATAAGTTATATGCTTTTTAACCACTCTAAAGCTAACGACCCACCAGTGTGTTGCATACCTACTAACCACACACGCTACCCACCAGTGTGTTCTCATTATTACGACGTCAATAAATATTTTTTAGAGTTTGCATCATTGAAAAAGAGTCCGACATCTCTTAAGGACTTACAAAATGAATATTAAGTTTTCCTTTATTAGTTTTTAGACAATTGTTAGCTTACAGGACAAAAAACGTTATTTTTTTCTAGCTGTTAACGGGTTAAAAACAGGAAATATTTGAAGAAAAAAAGGATGACCGCCAAATATTTTTGTTTTCAAAGTTGTCCCTATGACGAAATAGTTTGGGAGCCCGGGTTTATTTAAATATATTCCTATGACATTACTTCAAACAAGGTGCCACAAATATATTTTAAATTAATACTTTCGATGGATTCGGCAGTAACTTTGTGGAAGTTCATTTTAATATAAAACATTAAATAACTTAGATTATTCCTTGTAGTCTACACTGCTAAATTTATTTCCGATGGGTTTAACCCTTCCAAATTGATGCTATTCATTATTTAATCATTATGTAATGTAAATGTCATTTGTAGTATCATTATTATTTTTTTGTTTTCTATCCTCCCCTCCTTGTTTCCCGTTTTTATTTTATAATATATTATGTTAGAATATTAAAATTAAAATCATTCGTACTTAAACAAGTATTGTGAAAGTAAGATTGTCTAAGGATGCCTCTGAAAGAGGCAAAACATGTGTCACCGTTGTTAGCACAATAGGTGAAATAATCTAAATTATTTTTAATTTTATATATTTTAGATTATTTAGGACCGTGATTGAAAAAAGAGAGGCACTGTTGCTAAGCATATCGTTTAGTAGTAGAAAAAACAATGTGGAGCATTTCATTTTATTAATTACTATAATTATCGTCCAAGTAGCAAAAAAGACCAAACATAATAATCACGAAAGCGCATGTAAATGCAATGCAATACATGATTATTAGAAAGCATTTATTTAAAGATCAAAGTCATTTTTTTTTGTTTATCGTGAAATTCAAAGTTTTATCCTATATTTAAAAAACAGGGTCTACGACTTTTTTCTCGTTAGAGACCTCTCAAGCACTAAATCAACCACTAAGGTCAAGCACTTTAGTGCTCGAAATGACGACAACTGACAAGGAAGTCAAATATATTTTTTTTTTAAATAATAGATTGAACACGTAACCTTCCGGTAGAAGGTCTACGCCCTCATCTTCAAATCACTTTCGAAATTTATTTAAAAAAAATTGAAACCTCAATATTGGAATATGGGGTTTTTTTATTGTTCAATCGGCATAAAAAAATATTATTTTTAAGTCATGTCACCTCCCGATGAAAGAAGTATCGTATCTTAATTGATCATTGGAACTTACTTTTCGTAGGAAAACTGGTTCTGTTGTTTAATTTTTAATTTACAAAAATGATAAAGATCGAAAAGAGCAATTAGCTATTTAATTGTTCCAGGTGCATCCCTTTAGAAGAGACATGTACTACCTTTTTGTACATGTCTGTTCTAAAGGGACGCATAAAAACAAATTATCATGTGTAAGGGTCGCAAAGATTTTTTAAATTAAAGTACTCTAGACCCACTTGTATTCAGGGGATATGATGTGAATATTGATAAATTAATAAAAAGTTCTATTACATTTGACCGTGTTTTTTTAGAAATCGTGTAAAAATAAAACGCGCAAAAAGATTTTTTTTTTTACCATGTCCGCTCCCAATGTGGAGCATATGGACTCCTAATGGAGTTTATCTCAAAAGAAGTGTTTCTACGAGAACTGCTTGTTACTCAGTTGCTCAACCTCTCTTTTTCCAAAGAGAGTAGGAATAGAAGGAAAGGGCTAGAACAGGACTAGTGGTTAGCTTATCGCTTTCGATACCCCCCGTACAAATGATAGAATGGAAGGGAGGGGTGAATTCAAGACATCACATACATCCATGCCTTTGAACAGAAATTCATAGATCGATTGAAAAATCAATTTATAAAACTGTCCGTACTGGGATTCGAACACGTGACCTCCGTAGCGGTAGCCAACGACGTTGACCACTCGACCACACAGGCGGCATTTGAATTATGAATGAATTGTGTTTTCGTGTAAAAAAAATGTTTTAATACGGAAACTGACAGATTTTATGTATGTATGTATGTAATATCAGTTGGAAAATTTACCGGGCCAAACGGTTGAAAATTAAATTGATGAAGGTTAAAATACCAATTAAAAGAATCTGAATATGTGCAATTATTATAAGTGTTGAAAATAATAATAAAAATGTTCAGATATTGTTGGCTTAAATTTATTCAGTATCGGATAAAGGGCAGAAAAAATTATACTTCAAACAAAAGTTGCACATGATTTTGTTCATTGTTGATTTATTTTTATTTAATGTAGGCAGTAAAAAATAAATTCTTTAATAATATGAATATGATAACAAACATGTTTTTTTTATTATGAAGTATCATTATAGTTGAAATAAAACAAATTTTACCATAATTATTATTATTGTTCAGTATTTAAAGATTTAAACATATTATTTGAATACGTGCGACTAAGCATCGCAACTATTTGATTGTGCACACTAAGCGACTTAAATAAGCATATAAGTTTTTCGAGACTTAGGGACACAATTATTTTGGGATTGATTGATGACTGGGAAAAAAAGTAAACAATTGGGTCGTTAATGACAAAATATGTGTAATAATTTAACATAATTTGAACGATTCAAATTTAATATTAAAATTCCACCAAGCAACTTCAGTCGAAATTTAAAAAAAAAAAATTGAATAAATAATTTTCAATAACAGATTCTAGACAAAAATTCTACCCAGGAATTTACGAATTTTTCAAAATGAAAAGACATGACAACTTCTTGTTAAATTCTTCTCGGAATTTTAAAATATTTTGTCACTAGCCAATTTTAAAAACCAAGGAATTTGTTGAATTCCCAAAATGAAAAGACGGGAGACCTTTTTTTTAGGTCGCGATTTTTTCTCGCTGCCCGATTTTAAAAACCTTGGATTTTATGAATTTGCCCGTGGACCCCCAAAACTGTGTTGTGGCTCCCTTTATTTTTTTGAGAAACCGTGGTCTAAGCACGTATCACAATAGCAAGCTTTCCACTGGAGTGCAGTCATCCACGATTAAGCTTCATGTGTTCCTTATGTACATTAGGCATAAAGAACATACGTCACCTAATCGTAGATGACTGCGCCCCAGTGTAAAGCTTGATATATAACACGAAAAGTGGAATGACAAAGAAATCAAATTTAATTGTATGTGATAAAAACCTAATTATTTATAAGCGCCGATCGCAAAACGCCAGTTAGTAAAAATATTTATCAACCTTGAAGAATTTATCATTCACTAACAAAATATTTTGAAGGTATTATTTTTATAATGATTATATTTTAATAACAGTGTGGGATGAACGCATTTCACTATAAACATTGTATAAAAAATACCGGTTTTACTTCGCTTAAAAATAAGGCGTGCTTTAGTTCTTAAATTGAAAACAACTTTATAATAGCAAACAAAGTCATTCAATAACAGTTCAAAGTATTTAAAGTCACTATTTTTTTATCCATGTCCACTCCAAATGTGGAGCATATGGCCCCCTAATGGAGGTATCTCAACATAAGTTTTTTTTCTACGAGAACTGCTTGTTACTCAGTCGCTCAACCTCACTTATTTTCAAAGTGAGTAATAAGTAACAAAGGATAAGGCTAGAACAGGACAAGTGGTTGAATAATCGCTATTGCTACACCCAGTTATTAAAGAATCAGAAGGATTGGAGGAGAGGAAATAATGTGAACTGACATCACAAACACTCAGTCTTTGATCACAACTTTGAATTGAATAATACTCAAATTCACTGTTATTTTACCGGGAATCGAACCCAGATCTGCGTGATCGGTCGAGCAAGCTCTAACCAACTGAGCCACAACAGGCGAGTAAGGCGAAAGTCACTAATTTACTCATTTATAACTCTTCGGTTATATAACCACGGACCATTTTTCCGCTCCTGAAAACTCTAAATGCCGGGATTAATCATAAATATGCCTCTCAATTCCGAGGTCATCAATCCCGAAATCCTGAAAAATCGTCTTTATACTCATTCTGAAATTTCGGTATTTACTACAGAATGTAAAAAAATCAGAATTAACATTTCATTTATTATATTACATCAGTGATTCCCAAACTTATTATGCTTATGGACCCCTTTTAAAGCAAAAACCTGACCGTGGACCCCCGAGTGAAAAAATAAAGTTTATGCCTTAAATGGTATTTTTTTTATCCTTGCCTGCTTCCAATATGGCCTTCTAATGGAGGTTTATTAACAGATGATTTTCTGCAAATGTTTGTTAGTCATTCGCTCAAACTATCTTTTCTAAAAATATTTATTCTTCCGCGGACCCCCTGACGTTGTCCATGCACCCCCAAATGATTTTTATTTTTTTTAATTTGTCACGGACCCCCTCAGCAGTCTTATGGACCCCTGGGGGTCCACAGGAACCACTTTGGGAACCACCGTATTACATAATAAAATATTTCCCGACAGTGTGCCTCGGTTTGTTAATGTACATGTTTTGGTATAATAACTTTTTTTCAGCCATGCCTGTTACCAATGTAAAGCATATGGCTTACTCATGCAGGTATCTTAACAAACTACGAAATATCATATTTTACCATTTGGGTAGATGACAAAACATCATATGTCATAGTTACAGAAACTGATAACAAGATGGCAAATATTTTATAAAAAAATAAACTTCAATACATACACCTATGTATATCAAGATTGCAAAAATATAACTTTGATTTACCAGAAACCTCCTATGTTTCAACATGCTCTCCTGTAAAATGGGTCCATTAGAAGTGAAGTGAGCCAAGTGTTGTTTTAACTACATGTCTTAAAGTATCATCAAAGTGAAGTAACCTCAGTTTAAACACATTGCAATATTGTTATCTCCGTAGAATAAAAAATATCATCAAGTATAGTGATAGTACAGTGATGCACAAACCGCGGCCCTTTTTCAATTTTGTGGCGGCACTTAAATATTTTTCTCAGACATGTTTTTTTCACGTAAAACATTTATTTGATAAATGCAAGTAAGCTTTTTCTTCAATGAAGATGAGTAAATCGGTTCATAGAAACAGGCTTACAAATATTATGTCAAATTAAAAAAAAAACTAGTTAAAAGACCAAGAATGCTAATACTTATGAATGATACATAAATATTTCACTATGAAACGATTTTTAATAGGCAAATACAAATAATCCTTTTTTTGCATGCCTTATTTAGTTTCGAAATAACACGGTCAAAATAATAAAATGGAACCTATTACTTATTTATCTAAATTAAGTTTATCTTTTTTACACGGTTTTAAGGCTGTTTTACATGGAACATACATATGTTCTGTATAAAAAAGGATTGCGCGTATTTTAAATCTTTTTTTTTTCTTTGCGGCCCGAATCCACGATAATTTGTTTTATGCGGCCCGCCATAAGGTAAAGTTTGTGCATCACTGAGATAGTACATTAAATTTTAAGATATTTTTTTAGCATTTTACTAGTTGGCTCACTTCACTTCTAATGGGCCCAAATATTTGTTAAAGGAGCCATCTTACAACAGATACTATTTACTTTGTTTTTCGCAACATCAATTTACAGAAAATAGTTTTTAATATGTCAAATGAATTCGCTGCGCTAAAAATGTCTTATTTATATTTGTGTCACTTGAGTAATTCATTTTAGCAAGTAAAATAATTTTATTATCGAATATATAAATGATAAAAGTTTATTAAATAATGTATTTTATTTTCAATTTAAATTTTATCTGTGATCGTATTTTCACGAAAATTATTTTCGGCACGGTAAAAGACAGCCAATAGTTTGACTACAGGGCCGGCGCTACAGTTCAGGCGAAACAGGCTATTGCCTAGGGCGCAAACCATTAGAGGGCGCATAAATGAAGTTAAAAAATATTTTTTTATGTTATACTCTTATAATAATAAAAAAAATCCATGTCCGCTCCCAATATGGAGCATATGGACTCCTAATGAAGTTTTTCTCAACAGAAATGTTTCTACGAGAACTGCTTGTTACTCAGTTGCTCAACCTCTCTTTTTTGAAGAGAGTAGGAATAGAAGGAAAGGGCAAGGACAGGACTAGTGGTTAGCTAATCGCTCTCGATACGCCCCGTTCATAGGATAGGATGGGTGGGAGGGGGGAATTCAAGACATCACATACATCCATGCCTTTGAACAGAAATTTATAAATCGATTGAAAAATCAATTTATAAAACTGCCCGTACCGGGATTCGAACCCGTGCCCTCCGTAGCGGTAGCCAACGATGTTGACCACTCGACCACACAGGCGGTTTTTTTTTTTTTTAATAAATAATAGTTAATTTTATTTTCTTTTGACGTTTATATTTGTTCGTTGTAATTATGTATCTTTTTCTATTTGATTCAAAAAAGAGAGACTGAGCGACTGAGTTGCATACAGTTCACGAATAAAAACTTCTGTTGAAATATCTCCTCGATTAGGAGGCCATATTCTTTACATTGGGAGTGGACATGCTTATATAAAAAATGTGTTATTTTTATTTCGAAAAAATTGGAAGATTTGTTAAAAAGGGGGCGCGCAAATAACTGTTACTTGGGGCACCAAATAACTTCCCACCGGTACTGAGTTTGACACTTTGCTGTTAAATATCACCCTACGTATTTATTTATCTAGGTTGCCCATTATATGACCTTGGCACTGAATTATCATAATATATTAAAATAACAACCTAATGACGGAACTAATTTACAAGCCTTGTCAAAAAATCTATACCTATTAAATAAATTATAATTTGGTTTACAGATAGAATAAACTATCGCTTAAAATAAAAAAAGAACCAAAACCGGAAAAATCGCGTTGAGGTGACGTTTTTATTAATAAAATAAGCAAAAATTAATAAATTTATTTATAGGCTTAAAATTTTTTTAAAATAACAAATTTTAATCGTATTATGGATGTTCTAATTGCAAATTTTTACAGAAGTAGTCTCGTCTTTCGAGAACTGATTTTATTTCTCTTTTTGGAGAAGGTATGGAAATACGAACTGAGCTTTTCTCACGGCAGTTATTTATAATCTCAGAGTGAATAAAAGCTTGAAGATCGTTTTAAATTTTAAACTATATTTCTCTTCTTTTTCTGATGTTAATAATCCAGACATTCTCAAACTTACATTTTCCCAATTTTTACATGCGTGGCCGAAACCATAACCATTTTTTTTCATAAAACTTGATCTTTGCGTAGGTAATATCATCGTTTATTTTCTACAAGCACGTATCTCAACATTTGTTAGTTTTTAATGTAATGAGTTAAAAAAATTAATACACACAATATACTCCTTTGACGGTCGTCTTTGCCTCCTTCCTTATTAATTTTCATACAGATATTGAGAAAAAAACCGTTCCAGGGGTGATTTATATCGACAGAATGCGATAAAAAGCAATAGCGGTAGAATAAAGTACATGTATGTGTATACTGAAAATTTATACTTTTTGAGATACGAGATTGTAGAAAATTAACGATAATAAGGACTGTTTGACTGTTCAGTGCGTTGCCTCGAAAAGTGAACGTTTTCAGCAAGAATCTTTTTAACTTTCTCTTTTAAGTTTCATTTTTAATTTTTTGAATTTGTATGTTAACAATATATCTTACACCAGTCAATGTATACTTTGACGTGTGATTTTTTGTTTTCACCAGTCAATGTATATTTGTCAAGCGCATGTCAACGTCAGCTAATATGATTAATATATTCAATAACTACATTTAAATTTTACTTAACCCTCCAGAGACGAGAGCTTTTTTTCGATAAAAAAAATATTTTTCAAGCCATAAGTCACGGATAACTTTTATTCCTAACCGAAATTTAAAAAAAAAAAACGCAAAGTCGTTGTAAAGAAACCCCGCATGACTATAGGTCATGCTCATCCTTTTATTTCTGTGGAATATTGTGTACGGACAGTAGTAAGGACAAACGTGACCATATGGGCATTCAAACATTCGGGGTTGAAATGTAGCTAAACATGATTTTATTTTCAATGTTTACAATTTGACCTTTAGATCAACATTATTTCAATAAAAATATATAAGCAAAAGAACTGTAAATAATTTGATGTTTTGATAAAAAAAAAATAACTATAACAGTTTCAAAAAGTCCATTAAAAAAAACGGAAATTCAAAAAATTGTATGTTCTTTTGGTGGTCGTTTCTGTCCCTGCGGCTGATAACTAACTAAAGTCTGTACCCTTCTTAACCAAATATGAGTGAAAGCAATGATATTCAGGTAGAAAAAGGATGAATAGTGGGATCAATAGACAACGGTGTTTACTGTGACCATATGGTCACGCTCGTCTTTTGAGGGTTAAAGCTCCCAGCCGTTCTATGTAGCGAAAATTATTTACGACATAGGCAATTAACTTTATCTAAATAAAAAAAATCAACTGTCTAAGTATACGTCAATAACCTGTTTTATACAACTAAAAAAAATCGTCATATTAAGTATTTTAAATATGATCGTGAAATAAAATACTTCGGTCAAATACGAGGCCAGATAAAAATAATAATTAATTCAAAGGCTTGAGAAAAGGTTGCGTTCCATTCATTTTGTCCTCGGGGTTATTATTTTTGACATCGCATATGACCAACATTGAAGTATGCAAATACATTACGAGTATTTCGACCAAAATAAATATTACCAAATCACTTGTGATCATCGTTTTTATGTTGATCAAATCAAACAACATTATAGACGGCTCATTGATTAACGAGGAATTGATTTCATCGCAATAGGGTTCCACATAAATATTACGCCGACGTTCCGATCAGGGATTGCAAAACCGGTATAACCGAAACCGTGGTGTTTATTCAATACCGAAATATCGTTGTTTTAAATGCAAAAAAACCGGTAATCAAATCCAAACTAACAATCCAAATTCTACGTACAATCGTGATCATAAACACATATTTAATAAAACCGTTCAAAATAATTGAAAATAAAAATATATCAAGAATACTATTGATATTGACACGTTCGAAATTGATGAGTATTTCAATGATTTTACTGTCTTTCAATGTCTTTCATCTTTCACAGAGAAAAGAGCTCTTGATCTATTTCTCTTTCTTCTTGTGTATTTTTTCCACTTTCCTCGGTGCATGTTTGATTCTTATTATTAGTGGTCAGTGTCCCAACTTTTTGAGGCTTGACAACGTCAACCAGGAAGTTGAGATAGAGAGTAGTGGAATGATTTCAAGAAACTGGTGGTTATTTATGAAATACATCCGTTTATTATTGTGATATATAAAGGCTATTACTTGCAAACACGGCTCGTATCAAAATGGTCAAAAAATGATACTTAAATTTCATTCTGAATGAATTGTAGTTTTACATTACTTTGGAATGATATTTTGTAGTTAATCAAGCTATATTTTAGACTGCTTTCTAAAAATATTTTTAAAATTAATCTTTATTTGTTAAATTACATTCATGGTTCATGTTTCAACAAAGTTGTTAAGCGAGCCAAGTTTTAAAATAACAGCTTCATATAATCATTATATTGACAGGGGATAATGATTGTTTGTTTATTTATTTATATTTCGACGAGTGAAACCAGACAAGAATGTAATACGTTTAAACTGATTTATTGGCTGTTTGTTTCGCGATCTTGAAAATTTTGTTTGCAAAATACCAAGTACACGTTTTATTATTCCAAACATGTACAAACCCAGAGTTCATGAGAATTATTTTGAAAACTAAATTGACGATCCAAAAACTGCCCATTTTCGTTAAACATCTAAATATCAACGAAATATCATATATTATTTGATTAAAATACACCCTTAATATATTCTTATGGTGGAGAAGATTAAGAAAAAAATTTTGAGTTTTCCCTATATGAGGGTGTATGGATATTATCCATTACTTTATCCAACTAGCTTTCTATTGGGCGTGATAAACTTTAATTATTTAAACGTTCGAAGAAAAATGTACCTGGCCATATATTACTTTCGACTTATACGATACCAAAATTAGAATTCCACCATTCTTGAGAATGTGAAGCTAAATATTCCTGTTTTTTTTTAAATCGTGGACATGGATTGTTTTTTCTCCCAATGTGTAGACCCAGCTTGCCAATGGGGATGCCACTGGGAAGAACTTTAACAGTTTTTAACAATATTACTTCAGATGTTGACAAATTCTACGTGGATATGGGTGTGTTCCGACGAATGCTTTTTATTTATTAAAGTAGAGTTTGATTTCCTTGCCAATTTAAAACAAAATCTACTGCTTTTTAATATATAGTAATTGTATTCAGTTTTTCTTTATTGTAAAAATTTCAATTTATAATTTGACAATAATTTGCAATGCACATGTAATAAAAATGACATTTATATTTAAAATATGTCATTGTGATTTTTTATTATTATTTAACTACACAATCGTTGTAAAAGGTTAATTTACCTCCAAAAAAAAATAAGAAACATTTCTTCCCCTGAGTCCATTTTTATCTTTTTATGTTAAAAACTATCTCACCTTTTTATAAAAATTCTGTATTCACAATTTAAGAAACTCTGCGTAAAATAACTTCACTTCATTAAATTATACTTAAAAAATCACAACGAATAACTGTACGCTTTGTTTTCACAACACGAGCAACTGTTATATGTATGTATATTCTTTGATAGATGCCAGAAGACTGACAGTATGGTTTTGATCTATATTAAACGGCATCGCCTACGTACAGCACTACCTAGGTCAGTGGTCGGCAAACCGTGGCTAGCGAGCCGCATGCGGCTACACATGCGGCTGATACACATAGCCGATTGTGGCTCTTCAGGCGTCAGCTCTTGAATTTATTACGTTTTTACCGTAAGAATCAATATCTATTTTTCATTAAAAAAACAACAATATTACTATATGCCAGCAGTCGGCAAAGTGTAGTCGTGAGAAAATTTTGGTTGTCCGAAAAGAAATTTGACATTATTTTAATTTTCTTATCACTCTGATGAAAATTCTAATTCATTTCTCCACAACATATTTCTGCGAAAAGGCCTTTTCATCTGTTACAGCAATCAAAACACGGTATCAACCTCGGTTTAAAATATTCAGTTCTCCGTCTTGCAGTTACATCATCGGACCCAAATATAAATTTTATCATTTCAAATATCCAGGAACATCCATCACATTAAAAAAAATAAAGCTTTTAAACTTGAATTATAATTAATAGTTTTATTTTATGAATTAGGTGCATTTTTAGACACATTTATAAACTTTTATTTCAATATATAATATCTAACACAAAAGTCCAGTTAGTGGTAGGCTGGATTAAAATTGTGAATTTAGTGGTCCGTGAGGCCAAAAAGTTTGCCGACCGCTGCTTTATACTATTTCTACTTTAATTTAAAAAGATCACTACAGATCACTAGATTTACAGTGAACACGCTAACAGTAATCTATTTTGCATATGTATTGCTCTCTGATACTTTTTAAATCCTGTTTCCATAACAACTTTGCATTTCTCACATTATAGTTAGGCGACCCTTGACCTAGGAGAAGCTTCCGTCATCGCGTGACGTCATATTTGTGGTCATTCTTGAAAAGGGCACGTCAGTTTTTCGCATATAAGGTAAGCACGACACAGGTGACTGACTTCTTCAATCAATGAGAACCCAAAATCAACAGCACAAAAACAGTGGCGATCCTTTTCACGCCTACTAAAATGGCAAATGGAAATTTTTCGATATCTCTTATTAGCTGACTGCTAGTTTTCTAGATAAAGTTTTTGCAAAGGTGGATACAAACCTAGTATTTATTTCTCTTCCCTGCATGCAAGCTAGCTAATTAAAGACTGTTAAAATGATTTTGTCATCTGAAGGCTTTGTATGGGTTTTTTTTTAGGAAAAGACTCCTTAAAGGAGTGATTGTCTTTGAATTATTAATAAACGTTCAATTCTTGATAATAATTGCTTGTACCATTGATGTTAGCTTTAATATTTTACTTTTCTTATGTCCCTAACTGAATATTTGAACTAAGATTGTGTTGCTGAGCGCGTGTGCTTTTTTTCATTAAAGGGTTCTTATTAGGGTCTCTTATCCCGGGAACCCGAGGAAGTATTTAATCCTGTACTATCAATACCGGGATTTTGGAGTAGGTTTTATAAAATAACAAAATAATACTTAAAATGAAGATTCTTCGTCGATGTAGGGATCATAATACTAATATTACCGAAACTGGTATCTTGATATTTCATCCGATTTTCAGATATTGAAATGCCGGTATTTTTGTAATGTTTCCGGAATAAATTCGAAACTAACATAACTGATGTTTGTTTTAATATCAGTGCTAATTATTGATTAGGTTACACTCCTGCGTCACATCGTTATTGGTGTTTGAGACACGTCAATTTGTTTTTGCAGACTTGTATATTAATACAGAGGTTATTGTTCATTACGTATAATTTACGTAAAGTTAGGTATTCGTCCTTGAAAGAGTTTCTTGCATTTATTATCGAGTTTGCGATCTCAGTTTTATTTTTATTTCTTGAATATTTTATTGAATTTTTAATTTTTGACGTATATTACATCAGCAATATTGAGTTTGATTACAAACGGCTATGGTTGAATTTTTTTTTTATACTGTTTATTTGACACCGTTTATTTTATCTACCGTTTATTTTACATTCGTTTATTTGACACCATAGAAAGATAATATATTATAAAACAAAAAGTGAGGAAGTTGTATTTGGCATAATTGCTTTCCAGAACAAAAATAAAGATATCTCAAAATGCCATAAGTTGATAAAAATGATGGGTGAAAAATCCAAAGGAGCACACACTCATTTGAGAACAATTTAATTCATTTATTGAAATGGTCACTCAACAAAAAAAAAACCGCCAATGATTTTACTGCCTTTATCTATAAGAGTATACATTTCAAAACATGTATACGAACTAAATTATAAATCCCGGTATTGAAAAAACGCCAATCCCAAAATCCCGGGATCAGAAAAAAGCTCTGGGATGTAATACCCTAGTTTTTATTAGAGCTTGTACAGAAACTGATGTTCGAAAAACCGGTTTCCAATATTACCGAAAATATGGCTATTAACGGTTTTTGAAGTATCAAATAAAAGGTACAAATATTATTTTTTTAATACTTCGCTAATAAAGAACAATGTAACAAAAAAATAATAGCTTTTTTAAATTCAACGTATTCATTGATGTCCACTGGCTATTTAGCCACATACTAGCTGCAATGTCGGAAAACTGGGAAACCGGGATTGATAATTAATCATAATTTCATGTTTTCATTTTGACATATCACTAATTTATAAATATATGTAATACAGCAACAAAAAAAATGGCATTACAGCTAACGCCCGAGGTAACATTTTTTTTCCTAAGCCATAGCACAGCTACTTGAGATCAATCAAAGATCAGTAGAAGAAATATCACAAACACCTATGTCTAAGATACCATTTTTTATATATACATACTACTAAAAATGATTGCAATTGAATTTTGTATAAAACGTGCAAAAAAAAATTAAGTGTGTTTTATTATTAAAATATATGGTAGTAAATTGGGAGGAATTAATATTTTAAAAATTTTTTTTTTTACGTGTTATAGTGAATTTCAAAATCCCGGGTCGATATTTTAAGACGATCCAGGAGTACGGTATCGCCAAATCGCTCGTATTCTGGGATTGGATGCTCTGATAATGATTAGTGGTTTTCCTGCACGTGGTGAGTTGACTGCTATCAACATCAATATGTTCAACAATATTACATAAACATCCTCTTCCTCTTCTGATAAGCATTTTTTTATTTCTGAATAACATATATTTTTTTGATAATATGTATACTATGGTATCAGGACTTTCTAATTGCGTCAATATAAATATATATATATATATATTGAAACATGAGAATTTAATTAATTCAAACGATTATCCATGATATAATTAACAATTTAAGTATGATTGTACGTACT
This sequence comes from Himalopsyche anomala, assembly GCA_031772345.1. Lineage (NCBI taxonomy): Eukaryota > Metazoa > Arthropoda > Insecta > Trichoptera > Rhyacophilidae > Himalopsyche > Himalopsyche anomala. The sequence goes on along the minus strand of CM062841.1, from coordinate 8,669,643 downwards.
TTTGTTATAGTTTGCAATATTTTGTTTGTTGGTTATTATGACTAAAAATAAATGTGTAGACTTTATAGCGACACCTATAATTAAGATAATTTATCAAATGGCTTAAAATCATTAATGTTGAGTAAAGCATTCCTTATTATGATATTTTAATAAACTTTATTTGTAAAAAATGAACAGGGAGCCAGTGGTGTGCTTAAACAGAGACCTCCTACTTTTTTGCAATTAAAGATCGCATCTCAACCAAAACGCACTATTTATTTTTGAAACATGTATTAATCGTTAACAAAATTATCGATGTATTTGAGAATATCGATGTATTGGAGAATTTGAGAAAAAATAATGTAATACCATTATTTTTTCTCAAATTCTCTATTTGACATATACTATTTCAACATTTAATTAAATGTGAATGTGTAATAAAAGCTGAAAAAAAAACTTCTCCCTGGCTCCTTGTTTATTTTTTATTGATAAAAGTTACTAATAAGGAATGCTTAACCCAACTGGGATGATTTGAAAATCTTGTTAATATATGAGTCGGAACTGAGGGATGCTGGCATGTCATGGGAGGAAGCAAAGCAATTGGCGGGAGACAGGGAAACATGGAGGTGCCGCGTGGCGGCCATATGCTTCACATAGGGAGCGAACATGGCCAAAGAAGAAGATTACTTGCAAGCCTGACTCATTCCACAATTGGTAAAACATGAACCATGAATGTAATTTAGTAAATACAAATGCATTTTAGAACTATTTTTAGAGAGCAGTCTCCAAACTGGCTTGATAAAATCATTTAAAACTAAATATACTTTATATATTAAAAAGTATATTGTTTTACAAAATGAAATTCAAGTTTCATTTTTCAACCATTTTGGCATAATGAGCCGGGTTTTTAAAAAATTTGCCTCATATATCAATTAAGCAAATGTTTATTAAAAAGCCATTTAATAATTTGTTTTCATCATAGGTGTCGCTGTAGCCCGTGATACTCGCCCTTAATCATAGTTGATTTATAAAAAAAGAATGTTTATTTATTCTTAGTGGGTGTATATATGTTATTCTGAAATTCATATAACAGAATGAAAAATAATAATCATCATATTATAATTGAATTTAGTGATAGATTTTATGGAAAAGTGTGATTGAAAAAGGTATACAGCGACATCTATATTGAGATATCTGAACGATCGAAATGAATCGATTTATTGGAAAAATAGAATTCACTGCTTAGGCAAGCAAGCGACAGGTGTCATTAAAAACAGTTAGCTGTTAATTAAAATAAAAGTGTAATATGAAATGCCGTGATAAAATTGGATGTTTTGGAAATTAGATTCATTTTTTTTTGTTTTTTAATTGATTGTTCTGTAATTAATTTATCAATAAAACAAATTATATTATGAATAAGTCACATAACATTTTTTCTTAATAACAGATGCCGCTGTATACTTTTTCACTCGCATTAACCATTAACACGGTTTTAAAAAATACGGAATATGTCCGGAGTTTTCAATTAGCGGAACAGTTTGTGTATCAGAAGTGGCCTGGGAGTTGGATGGAGGGGCTCATGCGAGTCCATTGCTTATTTTTTGACTCAGTCCTATGAGTCCATTGTCAAATTAAGGAAATAAATTATTCTTAGATCTTTGTGTTATACATTGTATGTCCTGAATTTATTCACGATTTTACCGTGAATGTCCTATCCTGGAATTGTAAAAATTGTCAACCCTGAAATCCCGGGATTACAAAAAAAGTCCAAGATTGAATGCTCTAATACACAGTGGTGATTTTGACAGTTTTAGAACGACTTATATAGGTGTAACGTTTGAAACATGAATTTAAAGTCATAAAAATAGTAACCATTTTTACATTTACTCTTGCAATCTGAAGTGAGTTAGTACTTTTTTAACAAAAAGTATTTCGTTTTTAGATGCATTAGCTTACTCATCGTTGTACACACCACCACCTGCTACAGCTCCACACTCTTCTTACAGCGTGTATTCTGTAAGACAGGAATTACCAACCATTCCGGACCTTAGAGCGTAATCTAAAATACAGCTAGGGCGGCGAGGGTGACTGTTTTTTTTTTTCTTTTTTTAGCCCTCCGAGAACGTGTATCAAGTTTGATACATTGTGATTATCGAAAAAAGCTGTTTTGAAAAAACTGTGGGTTACGTATTTTTTCCTTTCCACAGTTGATATGAATACAGGAAATAAAAAAAGAAAAAAAATCAGTATGCACAATATGTATCAGAATTCTTTAATAAACAAAAATTCTACATTTATATTTTGGAGATGGCCACTTTTGATAATGTTTTTGGATTTGACCTGTTCTGAAATAAATTCTGTTAAACATAAATCTTCTTTTTCTTCTTCTTTGGCCATGTTCGCTCCCTATGTGGAACATATGGCCGCCACGCGCCACCTCCATGTTTCCCTGTCTCCCGCCAATTGTTTTGCTTCCTCCCATGACATGCCAGCATCCCTCATTTTATAAGTACTGCAGTATTTATATGTCTACCAAAATATTTTTTCATGATATTTCTTCACCTATAGCAGTGATGCACAAACCGCGGCCCGCGAGCCGCATGCGGCCCTTTATGAAATTTGTAGCGGCCGTTTAATATTTTTCTCAAACATATTTTTTTGACGTAAAATATTTATTTAATAAATGTAAGCAAGTTTTTTTTTAATGAAGGAGAATAAATCAGTTCATAAAAACAGGCTTACAAATATTATTTAAAATTAAAAAAAAAATAGTGACAAATTAACAAAGACCAAGAATGTATTAACTTATGAATTGCATATAAATGAAACACAAATATTTCACATTGAAACGATTTTTAATAAGCAAGTAACCATAATCCTTTTTTGCATGGCTTATTTATGTTCACGTTTTCGAAATAACAAGGTCAAAATGATATAATGGAACCTATCACTCATTTAACTAAATTCACAATCTTTTTACTCGGTTTTAAGACTGTTTTACATGGAACGTACATATGTTCTGTATAAAAATGGATTTAGCGTACTTTATTTTATTTGTGGCCCGAATTTGGAAGGTAAAGGTTGTGCATCACTGACTTATAACTTACATTTTAAAATCAACACTTTTATTCAACAATGCATTGTTTTAAATCACGTTCTTTACGTTACCATTGAGGTTACTGTCATTTTTTTGTTGAAAGACATTGAGTTATTGAATTCAAACAAAAAAATCATGTAAATACTCAATGGAGATGACTAAGTTTGAAATATATCACATACTTTCATAATAAAATAACATAAAATGACCATATAACCATGTTTGGAATAAATATTATAATACAAAATACCATGAGCTGTCATAGCAACTAAAAATCTCAAAAATATCAGTAACTAGAGATGATCACGTTTGTTTTGCAATGTCACATAAGTATTAATGTAATTGTTAATAGGCAAATCTGTAACTTAGATATTTTTTCTAATCAAGGTCTAGTTTTCTGAACGTTCCTTTCACCCCCAGCTGGTCGTCAACTTTGAAATATTTTTCTTCAATTCTTTTGGATTCAATAGATTTTGATTTATCGATGTCCATGATAACTTGTCTCATCTCTTCAGTCTTTAAAGCCTCCTCCCACTTTGCTATAAAGGAAATAAAGGTTTCATGATACAATAACTGTATAAGTAGAATTCGAGCTCGGTTATTACGGTCACGGAAATAGCGAGATCTTGGATGTAAAAAGAAAACATTCATTGAAATTTTAGTTTATGGTTTTCTCCAGTGGCGGTCGGTCAATGTGGCATTGGATCAATGCACCCCTTGTATGTGCAGGGGCGGTTATATTTCATAAAATAATATTCCAACATAACATTTGTACCGTTCACTCATTTTAAATTCTTCATGTATTTTATTGTCTATAATAAATATTTTAGAACATTTTTTTTTATTTTAGACAATAAATACGTGGAGAATTTAAAATGAGTGAATGGTATAAATGTTATGTTTGAATATTGTTTCATGAAATATAACCGCCCCTGCATATACAAGGGGTGCATTGATCCAATGCCACATTGACCGGCTGCCACTGGTTTTCTCCATAGATTTATTCACTTTTATAACGACCTTCTTCTCAGGCATACCGATCAAAAATATCAAACTTTGAGAAGAAATTTAAAAACAACAAGAGTGAAAACAATGAAAAAAGCATTAATTTTAAATTTTATGAGAAAAGTGAATTGACAGAAAAATGTAATATGTGTGTAACGGGTATGTTAATAAATTCAAATTGTGTATTTTTTGTTTGAATTGCTACTTTTTGTGTTCCACTTACTCCAGATACTTCATGTTTTCATGTGATGGGTATGTTTGAAAGCATTTAAAAACACCTTCTCTTTAATATAACGAGTAGTACATATAACGAAAAAATTCAGTCGGTCCCATCCTTGTAATAACCAACTTCCACTGTACATTATATGTCAGTAAGCGCTTAATTAATAGAAAAAGGATGAATAGTAGGATCAATAGACAACGGTGTTTACTGTGACCATATCGACCGTGGAAAGGAAAAAGGACGTAACCCACAGGTTTTTTTCGATAATCACAATGTGTCACACTTGATACACGTTCTATCAAAAGGATGCAAACTGAAAATGCCAAATTAGTATCTTAATTTAGCTTTTAAGTTTGAAAAAGATGACCTTTTAAAAAATTAAAACCAAGAAAAAACACTGAAATAAAAGTTTTTCCTAGACAACTTCTTTAATAAATATTAGATTATGTCAATTGAACACCAGTTTAGAAGTCTCCGTGCACTTCAAGGTTGTGTATAATTCATAATTTACATATGTCACAAAATCATCAAAACACGTTTTTAGCACCTCCTGTAAAATTTGATATGTGTGGGTTACGTCCTTTTTTTTCACAGTCGATATGGTCACGCTCGTCTTTGGAGGGTTAATTCAAATACGGTAAATATTTTCTTCTTGCGTTTTCATAGATTTATCAAGATCTACCATTTTTTTAAAACGGGGTGCAGAAAAAGTGTAATTAGTATTTTCCCAAATCAATATTTTAATTCTCATCTCTGTAAGCAGTATCAGAAAGGTTTAAACTTACTTGCAATTTCTTTCAAAGTAAGTGGTTCATCACCACCCATATCTTTGGGTAAATATTTTACTGGGAAATTTTTTTGAAAGCTTTCCACTGTCGAATGTACCGTAAACCTATCAGAAATCTTCTTTTTCAGTATAGACTTCAAAACTTTCAGCAGTATTTCAGTGAATGGGTGTGCATTGATAATATGTATACATTCAACTGAAGAGCCGTAACAATTCTGCAAGAAAACAACAAGCTTACGATAACAATTTTAAAATTTTGATTAGAATTTTCAGCTGATATAAAACAATATTTAGATGACATTATCAAAAATATATTTTTAGGTCTAAAAATTATTTACAAAATAATAAAGCCGCCAATGCTAAATTTAAGTTTTATCAACCGTAAAAAAATACAAAAATGATGTTGAGTATTAGTGACTCCCTTTAATTAGTGTCTAGGTCAGTGGAGGGGAACCTGCAGCCTCTTGGATACTTTGATGCGGCCTTTTGACTTGGTCAAAATTATCACTTTGATCAAAAAATTATACGCAAGCGCTTGGAAAAAGAGCGCAATCAACCCATTATATTATTCGACAGTCGAAAAAATTGGGTTAAAGTTTTTTTTTACTGCAGCCTTATGTTGAATCAGATAAATGAATGTGGGATTTTGAAATGAAAAGGTGCTCCACTCCTTGTCTAGGTCATAATAAATTTAAGAATAGTTGTACTGGTTTGTCTTCATTCCAAATCTTTAACTGAATGGCTATCGTCTTCAGTTTCAGTAGAAGTGTTAATGTGTTCAAATCTCTGTATGGACATTTCCATGAATTGATTTTTCTTTTTTAATTCTGATGTAAGTCCAATATTGTTTTTTTATTCCATGTCCGCTCCCAATGTCGAGCATGTGGCTTATTAATGGAGGTATCTCAACAGAAGGTAACTGGTTGTTACTCAGTCGTTCAATTTCTCTCAGTAGATGTTTTTTTATAAGCGAAATGAGAAATATTCAACAAAAGCAGTCAATCGGGATAATATCTGTGACGGGACCATAATATTTAGATCGAGGAAATCGTATAATCGGGGAACGATCAATGCGGGATAATTTAACATTGTTCTTATGGGTGTTTGACCGGGACTATGAAAAATAAGCGATTCGCCCGGGAAAACGAATAATGCGAAAACGGTAGATCGGGGCTCCACTGTAAATGCCAGAAAAAATAAACATACCTGTAAAACAGTCAACATTTTCTTGACCGCGGAGAAATCCAACTGTGTTATTTGACTAACGGATAAGTTGGAGGCATCACAGATCATGATATTTCCCAAACACGTTTCAGTTATGCATCGGATGTCTGTCACCATAAAATATCCCAAGGCAAACATATCAAGGTCAAAAACTTCATGGTTATCAATGTTAAATCTGAAATAATTTTAAAACATTTATTTAGATACTTGGTTCAGTATCAATAAACATACTCTTCAAAAAATCTGACTGCTTATTTTCATATATATTCGAATATTAGGGATTCATATTCGCGAGACTCGAGACAACCAGAGAATAAATTCCCGAGGAATCAACGCTTTTTTCCAGATGAAATATTTAAATAAAACAACTCAAGAGTTCATTCATTAAAAAAAAAAATAAGTTTCGGAATCGTATGATAAAAAAAAAATCAAAAGAATGCTATGTATCTATAACAGCGGGCACCAAACTACGGCCCATCGAAGATTTTCATCCGGCCTTCCAAAAGTTTCTGATTTGTGTATACAAGTTATTCATATAGGAAATATAAATTTAAAAATAAATGGGCTCACTTAGTCCACCTCTGGTTTTTATGCAAACAACCAGAGAGATATATCGATGTAAAGAAACGTTCATCATTATTAATATAAAAAGAGTAAACCTGTTATTTTTCAACATTATTTATTATACTCACAGCGTCTTTACAAAATATTTATAACAGAGTTTTTTCAATAATTATATATTGTAATATTAGTGACTTACTCTTAGTTACTTAGTTATTAGTGATGCAGCACTAGAATGGTGTGGTGTCAAATTTATTTGCCTATATCATGTTTACAATGGTTGGTTAAACTTGATGCCTTTCATGTTAATACATTTTCATGTTAATTTGAACGCACGTGTTTATAGAATCAATCAATATTATCAAGTATGTTTTTTTTCCTAGAACTATCTACTAAAAGCGAAATTATCCCATCAAATATTTCATTTGTATTTAAATATTATACAAAACATTACGATTATATACCAGCAGCTTTTTTCAAGCATTGGTTACATAAATATACCATTGATCATTTTAAAAACGTAAATTTCCGTGTTTTTAAAAGGTTGATTTCAATAAATTTACATTCATTAAGAACATATTTTTATTTTCTTTACACATTTAATATAACATATGTATGTATTTACTAGTCATTCGTACGTTCTCCATGAGCCGCAAGCCGATGGTTAGTTAACCCTGGCTTAGAATAGTTTGACACATTTATATATTCATTAACCTTATCGCGTATGGTATATATTAAATGTCAGAGATTCCCAAGTTTATTTAAAACGCCTAACTCTTTTATATCTTCTAAAAAAGACCCGTGGCGTATTAAAATTATATTTACTAACTACCGTTTCGAGAGAAAAGGCAATAACTGACTCCAACGTCTCCAACAAACTTTAAGAAAAATATAAATGTGTTTTTCAGATTCTAGAAGGTACTGCAGGCACGCAAACACGAAATTACTACATAATACATACATTGACTGTTTTTTTGCTGGGACAGCTTCATATGATGTCTTTTACAGATAACCATTCTTTCACTTTTTAACATTTTTTGGTGATTATTTTGCCATTAAAGTGAAAAGCATAATTGTAATAAAACATCGTTTTTTTACAAACACGTATTTCAAATTTGAAACGTTCAAACTATGTACATTGTCACTTACGACCCGGGTTTCGCCTTTCGGCATCTTCAGGCGTTCAAGTTCACTGATGATCTTAAACTAGTTCAAGTTCATCCGTGCACTTGAACACCTGAAGATGCCGAAAGGCGAATCCCGGGTCATTAGTGACAAAATCTGTGAGAATGTACATAGTTTGAACGATTCAAATTTAATATTGAAATTCCACCAAGCACCTTCAGTCGAAATCTTAAATTAAACGTATTTCAAACATCTAAAAATTGTATGTCCCCGCTAGACCAGGGTTTCTCAACAGTGATCCTGTGGTTCCCACCCCAGCGTGTCCAAGGGCTCCACAGAGATTATTTGTTGATTAAGGAAGCCAGCTTAGAGTACAGCTTAAGGGGGCCACGGGCAAATTTTTCGAAATCCGTAAATTTCTGTGTTCTTTGATTTGAAATTCTTGGAAGAGCTACAAAACACAAGGTCCCACGCTGTTCATTTGGGCATGTCTGTAAACTCCTGGGATTTTGAAATTCGAATTTTTATAGAAAGACAAAACAGTGGTACGGAGACCGCAGAAAAATAAAAACACTCAAAAGAGACAACTGGCCCAAAAAGGTTGAAAAACACTGCAGCTAGACCATGGTTTCTCAACTTTTTTGAGCTTGTAACCTCTTTTTTGAGTCAAAAAAAATACAAGAAATTCACACTCTGTTACGGCGTCACATTCTTTTATGAAAAGTTTTGCTTTTGTTTTAACTCATTTATCTGTTTTTGTTAATTGAATGCCTTGATCGAATACAAAATACCTTATTTCTGCTTATTATAATTAGGGTGCCCGTGGCTTTACGCGACTAAGATTTGGCTCCCCTAAAATAATATTTCCCATGTGACCCCAGTTGAGAAACCCGGCGCTAGATGGTATCAGTGCGTACATCCATAGCAACAGTATTTTATCTTTAAACGATTTCGTCACATTTTTTTCAACTTCTTCGCGCAACCCAAATTGGGAAGCGCGCTTACTATTTCCCGATTATTTATTCGTTTGTTTCTAAATTGATTCTTACAACATGATGCTGTGGCCAAGCACGTGACTATTTCTAACATTATCGTGCAACAGTTATTCAAGGATTTCTGACACAATCATAACATACGTTTTCGTAAATATTAAAACTAAGAAATACAATGAAATATTATTATTTTTAGCTTCCAGTATACAATGCAGCGTGCCAAAGCAGAATTGATGGAATCAAAAAAGTTATTTGGTGTACTTACTTTAAAATTGATATTCTCATTTGTGTATCTGTAAGCGATGGCATCACAATTAACTGTAACGACTTCAGAGCTTCTGACATACGTGGACTCAATGGGTCTCGGTCTGCAAAGTATTCGGGAAATTCTGTTCTGGCTCTTGCCATGGCATTTACTTTTCTTTTGATCTTTTCCTCGTTGAATTTGTTATAACACAAGTTTCTCAATATTAAAAGGTCATCTGAAAAAATGAAACGACACAAATCATTTTTAGTCTGGTTATTTTTACACGAGAATTATTTCTGGCTTCTCCGGGATTTAAAAAAAATCATTCGTTTCAGTTAGCTGAAATATGTGACAATATAAAATCTCATGCAGACAAAAAAAAAGTTCAAAACAATATCAGTTTCTTTGGCCACATTTGCTCCCTGTGTAGAATATATGGCCGCTAAGTGGCACCTCCATAATTCTTTGTCTCTCGCCAATTGCTTTGTTTTTTTCTATGAAATGACAACACCCCTTATTGTTACCGAGTAAATTCTATGGATATTAACAAACGGTTATCCAGGACGCAGAGATCCCTGACTGATTTCGTTCATCTTTTACAGAGAGAAGAGCTCAAGAGAAGAGCAAACTTGATCTATTTTTTTTTCTTGTCTTGTATTTTGATGTTGTTTTTTGATCGTTTTATTTATTTTTTGTCTTCTTTTCTTTTTTCCCCCTTCTTCGGCCGCTGTTCTAATTAGCTAATTCTATTTATAAGTGGATTAGCCAAGATCCCACTAGTCGAAAAAAAGGCAAACAAGGTTGTGGCTTTTCGGAGGCATCCACATCACGTGGCCTAGAAATTTTCAATGTCTTTCTATGATCACTGACGTAACAAAGCGCTGACTTGCACGTTCTCTAGTCTCCGATTTCCTCACGAAATCAAACCTCCCCACCTCAAATGCCTGACTCAATCATTTATTCACGAAGCTCAATAAACGTTTTATTGAAATCTTTTCAAAGTTCTATAATTTGTTAACGTATAGCAACACTGATAGAATACAAGCGTTGAACAAATGGCATTTGGTTCTAATCATGTACAGCAGTTCGCATTGAATTAAATGTGGCTCCACTTGTTTCTAAAGGAATAGCGAGCACTTTTATTGTGGTACTGTCTTCCGGAAATGCCATTTCTAAACCTTAATATGAGGTTTGCTTAGTTTATTTCTATTCGCTTTTGATCTTTAAACTATTTTTATATCTGTAAAATGGCAACATTCTTAACAAAGACAAGTTTGCTAATGTTGATAGATTGCGAGAAGTTTTAAACATGAGCCCGCATGCTTATTGTCAAACAAGTTTTTCTGACATATGTTTTTTTCATGTATATGGATTTGAAGTCATAGCTAGAGTCGAAAGCCGTGGATTAGGGAGTTCTTCCCGAGAGGGAGTTGGAGTCGGAAAAACCAGATAACAATCATTTAATAATATTGAAAAATTATTAGTCTATTCATCATATTGATTGTTGAAACCTACTACTATATATTCTAGTCGCTGTATATACACAGTGATATACATATATGCTAGTTAAACGGAAACTAATTGACGGAGAGTCAAAAAACGTTTTTTTATTATTTTGTTACTTCACGAAGCAGATGATAATTTAAACCTAATGTTCATATTTTATTATTTAATACTGTATTTTTAAACTGGTGAAAATTTTAGATAATATCTTTAAAAAAAGGACAACTTTGTGTACTGTTAAACTTCACTGGTGATTTTAGAAGAATCTAGAAAAGATTGACATAATGTTATATGACTATCATGTTGCCGAAAATTAAAAAATAGTGTAATTAACAAAAAAAAAACACTTTTTTTGATAAAATTGTTTGACTTTAAACTTTAAACCCTCAAAACGACATACTAACACAGGGGTCAATTTCAGTAGTTTTTTAGAATACCGTGAACATGTTTTTTGCATGGTAATTAATGGAAAGCGATATAATGATCATTCTAAATTAAATTACGTAAAATAATATCAATATTAATACTCCCGAGTGCTCTCTAAAGTCGTGTGCGAGAACTCTTTGAGAGGTCTCGAGCAATTCAGTAGTATTATTTGTATTTAAGTTACCAGGAATGCCGGGAAGAAACTCTTTAAGACTGTAGTGTGTAGAAAATTAAATTTAAAAAAGAATTGAGTTATTTTCTCTTTCCAAATGACTCTTTGGGTGCCTCGTAATTTGTCAAAGATGGTGGTAACCAAGTAAATTGTCATGATCGACGTTCGATCTAAGCAAGTCCGGCTTATTTTAATAATATTTTTAAATACGAGACTTTTACTAAGGCATTTTTGTTTATTTTTATCATATTGACATAGCAACATTACATAGCAATTGACATAGCAATATTGACATAGCAACATTTCAACATGTAAAAGAAATTAAAAAACTTTCCCATTTTAAGACAAAAATGTCTTTAATTTAATTTTCAATATATTGAAAATAGCCATAACTTAAATAATATAATCAAAAAACACGCTTGGCGTATTCTTGTATATTACGTTACACTAAATAGTCTTTAGAATTATTTTTGTAGCCCTTGACATAAATTCCAACACAACATTTTTTTTAGCAGACAGTAAAAACTCTCTTATATTTTGGTTTGTTACAGGAAATTTTTATATTACATTGTAATCGGGAATAATGGAAAAGCCTTATATGCACTATATTGGTGTAGAATAATACATTTTATCTATTTCGGTTAAATATTATAGATACTTGCAAAAATTGTTGATTATGGACCGTTTTTATTAATAAAATAGTAATGATTGAATAAATCAAAGATACTTTTACAACTCAGACACTGACAAGTATAGAATACTAGGAATTCTGAGTCGAAACAACCTGAGAAATGATTCTCGGAAAATCGACGCTTTTTGCCAATCTCGGTTTCGGGACATTTGAATAAAAGAATTCGAAACATAAGATTTGCTTTTTTTTTAAATAAAGTTTCTATAAACAAGATTTTATTTATTTAGAACAAATATAATTTGAGAGTATTTATATAATTTAAGATTTCGACTGAAGGTGCTTGGTGGAATTTCAATATTAAATTTGAATCGTTCAAATTAAGTATTTATACTCTGATAACATCTGTACATTTTGAAAAGCAACAAAAAAGGTAAATTCTTCATCGTTGTATTTTTTAAGACATCAGTAGGTATTTATATTTTTTCTTAGGTACAAAGTTCATCAGTTAAGTCAAGCACTATAGATTAATTATATTGTTAATTTTACTCAGTCAAATCAATCAATGAAGTCAGTCTAGAATTTTTAAAGTTAGACAATATTTGATATTGTTAAGTTGAAATACATTCAATAACACTGAACTGTTATTGTATTTTGGACACTTGACAATATATAACACAGGTAATCTAACGGAAACTTTAATTGAAACCAGCCACTTGGTGTTAGCTTATTTACCCATTTCTGAAGATTGTTCTTCTATCGGGGTTTCCCTAACAACGACCTGACCATGCATATTTTACAAACTGTCATTAATCAGTTATTTAAAATAGAAATAATATACTACACCATTATATCAAAACCGTATTTAAATATGTTTTTTTTTACCATTTCCGCTCCCAATATGGAGCATATGGATTCCTAATGGAGTTTATCTCAACAGAAGTGTTTCTACGAGAACTGATTGTTACTCAGTTGCTCAACCTCTCTTTTTCCAAAGAGAGTAAGAATAGAAGGAAAGGGCTAGGACAAGGCTAATCGCTCTCGATACGCCCCGTTCATATGATAGGATGGGTGGGAGTGGGGAATTCAAGACATGACATACGTCCATGCCTTTGAACAGAAATTCATAAATCGATTGAAAAATCAATTTATAAAATTGTCCGTACCGGGATTTGAACCCGTGCCTCCGTAAACGAAGACTACTCGGCCACAAAGGCGGCAAATATGTTTACTGATATTAAAAATATTGAGACGGTTAATACAAAAAAAACAGCCAAGTGCGAACGCAATATCGTTGCTTCGATATTTTATATACAAACATATTAATTTTAATTCTTTTTTTTTAAATATCAATATAACAAGCAGAAAGAACTGTTTTTTGGATATTTTTCTTTTTTAATACATCAATAAGCTTAAAGACTGTTCAGAGCTTTGTACTAAGAAATTCAACTGCAGAAAATGTCCTCTTAATTAATGACGATGTCTAGAAAAATCACATTTTATCTTACACTAGTATTTCGTTTTTCTAACACAGGTAATTTAGGTTTTAAATAAATAAGTTAAAGCAACGAAATCCTGGAAAAGTAATTGTTAGACATTTTCTGCTTTTTCTTTTAGTAAAAACATAAATGAATTGATCAGTTATTTTGACCAAAACTTACCGATTTCTATGTTTGGAAGATGAGGCTGAACTTTATACCACTCCCTAAGTCGGTCAGTTTTCTCTTTTATTTCAGTCGGAGTCACCTTAAAAAAATCGGTGAAAAAGGAAAGCTTTTCATCGCTGGTTCTTAAAAGTTCACTTTGAATAAAGTTTGTCATTTTTTCAATAATATGTCTGTCTACAATAAAACAGAATAGGCCGTCCAATTATAACGGTCCAGCTTACTGTGTGATGACTGTCGACTGCCGCAATATGTGTGGCGCATTTCGATACACGTTTGTATCAAGTTTATAAGCATCTGTGATTTATTTGAAACCACTTTTACAACAAATAAACCTAGATGGCAGTAATTAAAAAAAGATGACATTTCTTTAAAAAAATACGCCAGTAAAAATAAATGAGTGAATGATAGCAGTATACATTGACATCATCTATAGCAGGCATGGGCAACCTTTCTTTGGTCTGGGGCCAAATTATCATTCTGTATCAGAGTCAAGGGCCGGACCAAACTATTAAACATAAAGTAATATTAAATTAAATAAAACACGTTGTTACTTCTTATTTTTTTAATTATATATTGAACGATACAATATTAATATTATATACTGATTACAAAATTTCGTGTGAAGATTGGCCTTGAACTTGAATTACGAGACTAGGAATATTAGCTCCCTGGGGCTATTAATTTCTTTCTCTATTACTTCGCCGAGATGAATCAGGGCCGGACAAAATAGCTCGGCGGGCCGGTGGTTGCCCATATATGATCCATAGGCAGCAGATAATATATGTATCGATGGTCATACGTTGACAACACGTAACCGACATTTGTTCAATTTTACAGGAGAGCCAAAAATATAAATAAATAAGTATTGGGAAATGAAAATGAATGACACTTTGGAGTAAAATAATTATTATGTTGACACAATATTAATTAAATAAACATTTTATTAACAAGAATTTTTGATAAGAGAATACGAGGAAACAATCCCAAGTATTTTTATCAATTCAATGCACCTGTTGAACTTCATCCATATAATAATAGAAACATTATACATAATTGTAATTGTTTTTAATCCAGTTACGGACTGTCCACTCTCCAATACAAAATGTTGCAGTAAACATGTTTGTTAATTTTTTCTCACGTATTTTCAAATAGTAGGAAAACGATGTAGCTCTTCTTCCATTTTCTAGCAGTTTGGTGGGCTTTTTTTCTGTTACATGTTGTCAACTTTAGAACAATTTCAATGAAATGTCAATATTTTAATAGAGCTCTCTCAATTTAAATGAGAGCTCTATTTTAATAGAGCTCTCAAAAACAAAGAAAATTATATGCATACTCATTTTATCAAAAAATGTTGGTTACGTGCTGTCAACGTATGGCCATTGATATACTATATTGTTTTATTATAAATTGGTCTGGTTCCTTGCATCTACACATTAATTACTATTTAATCAGTGTTTTTCTTTCCTATGTAACGCAGTGGAACGACATTCCGGCACCTTTTCTCATAATTTGTAATGTTTCAAATCAATATGAGCATTGGCTTTTACCATCGCCGGTACCAAAACACTTGTAAGTTAATATCATAATACAAAACAATACTAGATCCATAAACCTACTGTGTGACCAGTAAATAAGGGTTTAATGCTTGATATATTGTTTTTGAAAAGAGCCCAACCTTTCTTTTACTTTATTGCTTATTCACTACCTTTTCTAAGAGGCTAATATGTCACCTCTCTAGGGATAATATGTCAACTCATCTTATATATATAAAACCAAAACTATAGTGGTGTAAATTCACTATCTTTTGAAGAGAGATACTGGTCTTAGGTAATTTAATAATAAGTACAAAAAGAAAAAACTTATTGAAGATATTATTTTATTAATATTTTATTTGTACAGTTAAATCACAGATTTTTTTACCAACATTTAAATAAGCCCACTGATTTCCCTTGAAAAACCGTAACCAAAATCCAATGTCATAACTTTAATGAATAAATTAAAAAGAAAATACAAACATACATTTTTGTTTTGTGTATTCAGTTGTATTTAAAAGCGATGAAAAAATATAACAGTATTGACAATGGTATACAAGAAGAATATTTTTCTTTGACAAAGCTGATGCCACTTTTGAGAATATATACTGCGTCAATATTTTATCAACGTCCACAACATTATTTTTTTAAAAAAGCATGTAATTGATGTGAGTTCCACGAACAAATACAATTGGGAGACAAACTAAAAAATACGTCCAATTAAGATTTTTTTAACCATGTTCGCTCCAAATGTGGAGCATATGGACTCCTAATGGAGTTTATCTCAACAGAAGTGTTTCTAAGAGAACTGCTTGTTACTCAGTTGCTCAACCTCTCTTTTTCCAAAGAGAGTAGGAATAGAAGGGTAGGGTTAGGACAGAACAAGTGGTTAGCTAGTCGCTCTCCATACGCCCCGTTCATAGGATAGGATGGGAGGGGGGAATTCAAGACATCACATACATCCATGCCTTCGAACAGAATTCATAAATCGATTGAAAAATCAATTTATAAAACTATCCGTACTGGGATTCGAACCCGTGACCTCCGTAGCCGAAGCCAACGACGTTGACCACTCGACCGCACAGGCGGCTTGCAATACCGGAAAAGTATATCAAAGTCGATATTTCGAAATTTTATAAAAGATATTGACATTTAAAAATACATTTCAATCACAACGGGTTTTTTTAAATAAATAATTTACGGTTTTTTAAAGTAATAGTACATCATTGAAAGGCTCATTAATTCTGAAACCTGTCGATATTAGGGCATCCAGTTCTGGACCCTTTATGATCCTGGGATTTCGGGATTCACAATCTTTCCATTCTGATACCCCGGGATTGATCATTCATCATAATATCATGCCACAATTGCTTGAGATCATTGCCGAACAACTGAGTAATTAACTCTTTGAACGCGTATGTCCGCTATGCGTGTCATAGCTGACATGCCATCAGCGCGAATGATACGTATAGCGGTCACGGGCATTGCGCGGAGTTTTAAGCCTCATATAACAGCCATCTCTAATGTTTTAAGGTTTAAAATCGGTTGAATATATTACTGAATATATATATTATCAATGCCATCTATAGGATTTGGTCAAAAATAATTTAACATTGGCAAAAATTATTTATCTGTGGAACCTACCAAGCACGCATCTATGCGTGGGTTGAATGAAAATAAGCGATCGAGTGAGGGTGAAATTGAATACCTTCCGAGAGTTATTATTATAAGCACCGCACGGTGGTGGCGCAGTGTTCTCAGTTGCGTGTGGCGATGTTTTACAAAACGGTGTACGCGGTTTATTTTGTGCCATTGCGTCGCTATTGTATGAAGAATGATTATTGTTGAATTAAACATAAAATACAAGAAATATATTGTATTTCATTATTGAAAAAATTACTATTGGTGCCATTTAACATATTTAATTATTCGAAAAAACACTACAATCTATATTTATAGTTGAAAACGCGATTAACTAATCCGCAAAAAAGTTTTCGCGTACAGGGCTTGATCTCTATATTTTTTGACGCGGGCAAAAGGTTAAAAGATTCCAAAATTATTCAAAAGAGTGAGATTTTTTTTTAAACTCTACTTAGGAATTTACAGCAAATCTTGAAATCCCGGGACTATAACATAGACGATCCCGGGATTTTGGTGTCGCGAAATAGGAGGCTTTAGCCGTTATTAAAATATCTCTTCGGAAGCTTTTTTTCAGTTAAACTTGAACAATTTTACCAAGACATGTGATTGATTGTGTTCTTTCAAAATACAATATTCAATACTGAAATAAAGGTAATTTTTAATTTTCTAAACCAATGTTTTGCCATAGAAAAAAAACAACATGAATGCTGGAATCCTGTTTTCGGTAATACCGGTATTGCAATGCCTACACCAGTGATGCACAAACCGCGGCCCTTTTTCGAATTTTGTGGCGGCCCTTTAATATTTTTCTCAAACATATTTTTTTCGCGTAAAACATTTATTTCATACATGTAAGCAAGCTTTTTCTTTAATGAAGGAAAATAAGTTAAATTTAAAAAAAATACCAACACCAAGAATGCAATAACTTATGAATTGCATATAAATGAAATATAAATATTTCACTATGAAACGATTTTTAGTAAGCATGAACTCATAATTCTTCTTTTGCATGGCTTATTTATTTTTGAAATAACATGGTCAAAATAATATAATGGAACCTATTACTCATTTATCTAAATTCACGTAATCTTTTTTACACTGTTTTTTAGGCTGTTTTACATGGAACGTACATATTTTCTGTATAAAAACGGATTGAGCGTACTTTAAATCATTTTTTTCTTTGTGGCCCGAATCCACGATTATTTGTTTTATGCGGCCCGCTAGAAGGTAAAGGTTGTGCATCACTGGCCTACACCCACCTTACTGTGACTGTCAAATATAGCATAAATTCAGTTACACAACGACTGTATTCTAATTTATGTTTCCCTGTACAAATATTTATTTTAATAGGATATAAGATTGAAAAATAAAAATATATTATGGTAATATGTAAATTTCATTTAAAATTTGTTATCTTTATGAAATATTACATAGTGCATCATTATTTCGATGTATGAAATCAATTATTTAGCACTATTATTTCATAATTGCTAATTTAAAATTTAGTCTACATCCAGTTTTCTAAACGACCCACAAATCCCAAACAAGTCTTCGTGTATTGATGTGTCCATTCTTTTACTCTCGTCACTCATCATACTCGATACTTTGAGAACCTTTTGCTTCCAGGGTTCAGTCAATAGTTCTTTCTTCCAGTCATCTAAAAATTAAGACAAAGTCACAACACGAGAATAGTCTTCATAAAATTATTTTCATTCAAATAAGAATAAACTTAAAAAATAGTTTAGGTGCTTTTTTTATCATTGTGTTTGTCACAGCAACTTAACAAATGTCACTATTTTTAAATATGTTTATTCATTTTTTATGCAACTGTTACTGAGCAAAAAATATATATAAATTATCCTAATTATTTAATTAATTGCATGAAGCCTTTTTAATTATATACGTTATTTGAAAAAAAAATAAAGACGTCATGACATACCAACGATCTCAGATGTCGGTTTTTCACCTCCACCATAATCACAAGGAAGTACTCTTCTGTCAATGGAATTGAATAACTCTTCATAGGAATCATGAACAGTTATCCGAGCAGCCAGCTTTGGTTTAAGGGTCTGCTTGAAGATGGACAATACTCTGTCAATAAATGGAGGTGCATTCAGGATATGGATTCCAGCTAAATGCATGCCGTAGGCTTTCTGAAAATATAGATAACAAGAAAAGTGGTTTCCCAAATTAATTTCTGCATCCATTCTACAATCCCATATCAACCCATAATCAGCAAAAGATCTTAACTCTTTGATGAGTATCAACGTACCCGTACGTTGGAGTAGCTTGTCATCTATAATTATTATAGCCATTCACATATTTTTAATTGAACTTTTGTTATTTGACTTTTGGCCACCATATTATTTTTATTTTGTATAGCAAATGAAGAAAATGTTTAAAAAGAAAGGGTAACATTTGTAAACAAATCGGTAGTCATATAATATTGAGCGTAAAATTCTATTTGAGATCGACGTCTTAAGAGCGGCACATGTAGACAGATGAGAGCAAAAAAGATCTTGGCGCAAAGGCAAAGCAATAACTTCTAGAATAATATTTAAAAGTAATACTGAACTAGTTTACTTTACATTTTTAACTATGAGTTTTATAATTTTAAAAAAATATTTACTTCTTGAAATAATAACTTATGTATATTCTTCCCAGATTGGTCTGTATCAAAAAAAAAAGGTTTTTATATTTTTGTGTGTGGCAATACTACAAATAATTAAAATATAAGAAAAAACCTATTTTAGTAAAAATTAACCAACCACTCAAAGGGTTAAGCTACACAATTATATAAATAGAGTTTTAAGCCAATGTGTAATTGTTAAATATTGCCTAAGGCGTCAGTGACAAAAATCTCATTCGCCTGATATTTTTTAGGTCATGAGCATTTTAGCATTTTGACTTGTTATCGTTTGCTCCACGTAAACCCCGGTTGATAAAAGCTGATCCAGAGAACTGAAAGTAGTCAGTATAATATCAAGATAGGCATTGCTCATATATTGCTATTGAGAGTAATTTAAAAAAAACCTTATCCTGTAAAATTTATAAATTTTCCGCCATTCCGTCGGCAATGATGGTAAAGAAATACAAATGGCCAAAACATATGCGACTCAAAGAACACAAACTTTTATTTTTAACTTCCTTAAAGTTACACGTAAACTACGCAAATACTTATGACACAACCTCACTTGTGACGGCTTGTAACAAAGTGTTTGGACAAGGGCATAATCCGTAATATCTATCAGTAATATAATATAAATTAATAATTTTATAACTAAAATACATTGATATTTCTTCCCCTAATTACACTTTTCTTACCTTCAAAGCAGTATCTGTCTTTCTTAGTACCGCGAGATTGAGTCGCATAATGTGTCCCATTTTAAAATTTTGAAAATCCAAAACGTATCTATCTTTTAAAGCACAATCGCATGTTATCCGATATTCACCAACCTGTAACGAAAATTGTTAATAAATATAAACTTTTTCACTCTCAGAGTATATTTAAAAAAAATCATTACATTTTAAAACCATTACGAATGGTCAAAATATTTTCAAACAATAAAAAAATTCAGTATGCATAGTAGCTTTATTCTTTATAATATATACATAGTATGCACTGTTAACAGTTTGGCCAAGCATACCACATTTAAACTTAAAGACCAATTATAGCTTAATGTATTGCTTGAGATTGATTATTAAGTAAGTTATAGCACACAAGTTATCCGGCTGGCTCAAGTCACTTAATTTTGGGTGCATATCAGATTTTAAAGTTGTTTTAAAAAATGTTTATTCATAAACTTAAAGTTATGAATAAATAAAGCTTTGTGTATATTTCATTTAAATACAATAATTTCATTACACCAACGATATCAGTGGTAAGAGAACTAAATAATTCCAAGGTGTATTGAGTATCAAACTAACAATTTTCTTAATATATTTCCATCCACTTTTCACCGTCAGAATTTACTAAGTCATTGAATTTCATTCAATACATTTAAGAAACGTAATGATAGTGTGTTGTTGTTCCTTACCAAGTATTGAAAATTGAGGAGTGTTTCTAATGAAAAATGTTCTGGTTCTCCAACTATTCTCATGATTGTTACTCTTGAAAGATCTGATGAAAGCTTAGGGAGAGGAACCCATTCACTAAAAAATCAATTAGACATTAAATCATTTTGCAACATATTTATATTAATTATTATATCCACAAGTTAAAATTTAAAATAAATGTTATAAAGAGCTATTAGTCTATGTCAAAGACTAGCATACGAGTTTGACCAGTGACATCTAGGTATACTAGAATCTGAACCAAAATATTTGAAAACGGTTCTGTTTTTATGACACTCAGCAAAATGCACATATTTATGTGTGCAAATGGACAGTATGTTTTTCAAAGTATCATTTAATTAAATTATTCCTATATTCTGCTTTTTCCAATGGTATACCCGGTATTTTTGCATCTTTACTTAAAACTGACATTTTACTTTTTAAATACTGAGACTCAAATAAAAAAAAACAGTGAAATATAAAAAAATGATAGGAGTTATTGATTTTTTTTTCATCACATGTAAAAAAACATATCATTAACTACTTAACAAATATATTAAAAAATATTATTGTGAACTATTTAGGTAGATTAGTTAGATTCATATTGTATTAATAATTATTTATAAGTTATTTCGATATTTGTCTACGTAAATTTTAAAATAATTCTTAGTAATTTAGAATTATTTTTATTATGTACACTTCCACAAAAATCTTGGTCAAACACGACCTGGGTTTCGCCTCTCGGCATCTTCCGGTACTACTCAGTGCGCGAATGCACTCGAACTGAGTTCGGAAGTTTGTGGAAGTGTACATACTGAAAATAATTCTAAATTAACGTTGAATTTCCATCAAGCACCTTCAGTCGAAATTATAAATTAATTCTTAGTAGTTTGACTTTATCATGCTGCAAAATAAAATAATATTTTTTTATTAGTAAGCCTATATATTTCTATGTACTAATTTATCTTTTCCATCAACGAAAAGGCTTGCTAAAATATTTAATTTTCAATAATTTAGTTTTAAAAAATATGTACTATATTTTAATGCAGTACGAAGGCCACCTCCACAGGAGGAGACCATCTCCAGTAGGAGACCATCTGCTCCACATTGGGAGCGAACATGGATTTTTAAAAAAAAACAAAAAAACGATGGCCACAGACATTTACAAACAGGCTGCTTCCAGCTCAAGGGTCGAATTTTATGCATCCCTCCATAAATCAAATAAATAATGATAAAAAAATATTCTCACATATTATCGAAAATATTCTGTAAATTGTTTTCCAGTAATCTTCTGAAGTCAAAAAATTCTGGCATGAAGTTTCTTATCATCAGCTGGTAATCAATTTTTGATTTCACTTTCTCGACTGACATTCGATTTGCTATTAGAAGGAGCTTAAAACGTGTTAAGTCTGAAAAAATATAGTAAATATATTTCTTTAAAGAAACAAACTAGTTATTTTTCCAAATTTCATTAAATTTAAAGAAGGTGGAATACCTTTTTTTCATATCTGTTAACTTAAATATAATTTTTGCTAAAAATTAATTTAGCAGCAATAGAAGCTAAAATAGTTCATATAATAACAGAGGCACAAACAAAATTATAATTTAAAATTGTATATTTTTTAAAATATTTAAAACCATTTTTCTGTATTTTATGGAATTAGTTTACCTGGCATTTCCTCCGGTAGGTGAGGTTGAAGCTTATACCAGGCTTGTAAGTCTTCCAATGATTTTTTGAGTCGTTCTTCTGTAATACCGAGGGTTTCGTAAATTGTTTTCCTCTCTTCATCGGAGACAACAAGGAGTGGACTTGAAGAAGGCATGGTTTAATGCTTCAAATAAAAAAAAACAATATCAGAGAAGAAGAATCGATTTTATTCATTCCTATTTAACTTTTTTTAATGAGTGGTTTTTTGAAACCTGTATTACAAATATCAACAGAAAATGATTCACTAAAGCCAAAAAAAGCAGTTTATTGAAATTGCAATACCGGGTGATTATATTAAAATCAGTATTTTGAAAGATTATATCGATACACTGGTTCAAGAGTGCAACAAATCCGAATTGGGCAGTATTGAGTTTAGTTTTAAAAGTATTTCAGAATTCATAAACCTATCACTTCCAAATAGCACCCAGACGTAATTATTGCGGTATTAGAATTAAAAACAGCTCAATAACGTCCACAGTTGTTCTTTTGAACTGATAAGTCTATGAACAAAACTGTAATATTTTAGCTTACTCTTTGATGATTTTTGAAATTAAATTTTTGAGGTATTAAATATTTTAATTTGAATTAATTAAGTGTCACCTATTCATATGTTGTACTGTAAATTGTTAATTATTTTCAATACCAATTGTTTATTTCACCTGTTTATTTATTTTTGTTTTGTATAAATATAAACACTGTAAAATTGTCAGTTGATAAAACTCGACATGAGCAAAACCGGTCATGATATTTTTAAAGAAAAGTGAAACTAGTTCAAATGAATATTGTATTTTTTGAAGGAATATCATATATTACTTTCAGTTATATTTGATTTATGTATTTGATATAGTAGATCAGTATACTTTAAATAGTATTAATAATAGTTATAAAATCAGATTTTTTATTAACATTACTATTTTCATGATCAACTGGTAACTGTTGGTTGAGAACTCGATAATTATCTATATGTATGCGTTTTTAATTATACTTTAGTTTTTTCTTTTATAAAAACGCATTAAAGGCAGACACGAATGATCGCTTGCACGAAACCTAACATAAACCGCACAAATTGGCACCAATTAAGTCTTGAGTAAAGATATCACAGCGACTTGTATAATTAATAACGAACTTTAAAATAATATGTCACTTCTAGGAGTCGTAATACCGGTATAACATAAACCGGGATCTCGGCATTCATAGTATTTTTTGCCTGTTTTTAAAATACAAGAAAGCCAAAAACGAATTTGGAATGTATATAAATCATAACATATTTTAAAAAATAATTTAGATGCGTTTTAATACTCTACACTATGGCTTACAATTAACCGGACTTAAACACTAACCGGTTTTCGGTTTTTTTCTGACAAATAAACCGGGTAACCGGTTTAAACCGAAATATCATGTATTTTGATTAGGTAGGTATGCAAAAAAAATCGTAGAATTTTTCAATATTTGGCATAACAGCTAATACTGCAATTTCAAACAAAAGGCACGACATTTATCTTAATGGGACTCTAGTTACCAACCTGTTTGCTATGGCAAAGTAACAATTACTATAACATGTAAAAACATATTTTATGATACAAAAAATATATCAAATAAAAAAAATAGAGCTTGATTATATAACTCACCAAAAGAATGATGTTTAAATGCATTCAATAATGGATGCAACTGGATAAGACAAGAAATCCAATGTTTAGACAAAAATAGAGTAGAATACCAAAATATTCAATTGTCATTTCTGTTCACAACATGGACAACTTTGAGACAGAAGTAGATTATTCTACAATATATATATATATATATATGTGTACATGTTTGTTGTATTTTATGAATTGTTTCTTATATAACGCAGTCAATTTATTATAAAACAGTTTTCTTTTTGTAAAAAACAATGAAAAATAAGAAGAGTATTTTTGATAGAACCCGGTTAACCGAGTGAAATAAATCGGTTTTCGGGTTTTTTCAAAACACGCAATAAACCGGTTAACCGGTTTCTGTTTAAACCGGTTTGGAAGCCCTACTCTACACGTCTTAAAGTACCAAAAAAGTGAAGTAACTTCAGTTAATACACATTGTAATAGTGTTATCTACATAAAATTAAAGTATGCAATCCACCAAAGCATCATGTAAAGACGTGATGGTACTTAAAAGTCCAAGAAAAAAGTTTCCCACTTTACTAGTTGGCTGACCACCTCTAATGGGTCTAAATTTTTAATACCGGTATTGATGCTTGCAAAATCGGATTTTATTATAAAATAACGATATTGATACATCCGTGGGGTATTGCAATCTTAAGTCATATTATTGCTGTATGATTAGTTGTCCAATTGGTTCAAAAAATTATTTTTTCCACGAAACATAATATGCATAATTATAAAATTATGAAAACCAATCTATTGTGACACTGTCGTTCAAAAAGTTAAAACGGAAGATTGTGTTTTTTTAATTAACGTTGGCAGTATCCCGAATAAATGATAGCCATATATTTTTTTAAATTGCATGTCTCGAATTTAATAATGCATTTCTCATTCATTTTTTTTTAATTAAAACAAACAGCATTACATTATTACGTCACTTTTTTGTTTTGAGAATTTAAATAACTTCACTTAACTAATTTCCGAACACTTCAATGAAACAAAAGCGAATTCGGAAAAAAAAGTATCCATTATATTTAACTCATTTAAATTTATTTTTGACAGTTAAATAGCTGATATGGATGTTTTCTGGTAGATTATTAGTTGCACGTATTAAATGAAAAGATTATTTTTAACCCTCAAATGTATACCGTACTACGAGAAGTACAAGCTATGGTTTATTTTAACAAAACAAAATGTTGCACTTTCAGTAAAAACTATGTATTTTTATAAAAAGTAGAATATCATGCAGTTAAGAACTACATTTGGATCATTTTATAAAAACAATAAAATATTACTCACAGTTGACCACTTTTAAATCAAAAACTTTGAATACTTGTTAAGTTTCGATAATATTTATATAGAAAAACGACTGTTTTACGTCAATAATTGATCATATCTAAGAGTTTTCCTTAACGATACTGCATCAAATTTCAAAGCACAATTATGATTGATACCTGAAAAACCAGTTATACTTTTAAGTACTACAAGACTGCAGTACAAGGAAATATATTATCTTCACCATAAAGGTTTTTATTTAATTAGTAATGATTACTTTATAAATAAATGAAGTTAAGAGCAATTAAATTTATACTGTGACAAATCTGCAATACATTTCTTAATGCAATTAATATAATAGACACATATAGGGAGACAATACAGCGTAAATAATTCAAATTTTAGTATCGTTTTTCTCATAATTTCACAAAAATAGTAATACATAGTTCTAATTAAGATTAATTTGTGTGTTATTTGATGATTAATGTAAACTTCTAGACTCTCACTAGTCCATGGTACTGGGGTCAACGTTGTTGGCTTCGACGACGAATCTGACGAGATCATGTTCCAGTTTTTTCAATCGATTTAACGATTTCTGTTCGAAAAAATGAGTGTTTATGGTGTCAAAAAAGTTTTTCCCACCTTTCTATTCTAAATTTACGGCGTAGCGATATCGATAGGCTTACCACCAGTCTTATCATATCCTTACTCTTCTGCACCTACTATTTTCTAAAAAAAGAGTGTTTAAGCAACTAAACTAATACTATGCCTTGTATAAAAAACTACTGTTTAGATATCTAACTTTATTAGGCGGCAAAATGATTCACATTATAAGCTTACTACGATTAAAAAAACACTCGACATGCAATCAATGCTCCGTATAAAACAAGGTGTTAGCTGCGCTGGCCAATCCAACAAATGCGCGGCATAATTTGTCATAATATATATAATATAAAAATTATATAAAAATAGTGTTTTTTTGTGTTTTGATTTGCATAATTATTAATATTATCATTTGATAATTTATAAATATTTTTTTACTATTAACAATAAGTATATTACATAAAAATAAGAAACATCATAACTCATTCCATTTTTCTATATAAAATACAATCAAGCACAAATTATTAAAACAAGCAGAATGGAACAAACAATTAGTCGCTAACAAATTTATTGACTTCCATTTTTAGTATATAAATTTAACACTAGAATTCTTGCTTTTTACGTCGTTTCTTACAACTAATCCTTATATTATACACGCCATTAAGATCAGTTTCTTGGTCTCATAAAATATAAGAATTTTATTCTAGTTGAATTATGTAAATGTTCAATTTCTAATTTATATGAATAGAAATAAAAAAATAATATTTGAATAGTTTTATTGGAGTGTGTGACAACCCGGAATGAGCGCACGGGGGCTTTCAAACCGTTGCGCGGCCGTGCGCGAGCGCAGCTTAGAGGGAACGTTACATGCAATACATTCAATGAACAAGAA
Source organism: Himalopsyche anomala (assembly GCA_031772345.1). Taxonomy (NCBI): domain Eukaryota; kingdom Metazoa; phylum Arthropoda; class Insecta; order Trichoptera; family Rhyacophilidae; genus Himalopsyche; species Himalopsyche anomala. The sequence continues at coordinate 8,642,666 of CM062841.1, read as the reverse complement.
GCGAATTTGAAAAGTGAAACAGTTTTGATATTATGGTTACTATTTTACAGTCAGCAATTCATGTTTTTAATCATTGTCAAATTGCATACAGTGAGTAGTAAACAGGTATTGTAAACAAATAATAACATTGAAACTGAAACTATGATCACCCACTTACAATAAAACATGGTCACCTTCTTTATGCCACGCTGCCTGTGTTAACCACTCTTCACTTCCTTATGCTATCAACTTCCCCCACCAAGAATCTACAAGGTCCATAAGCGATCTTGATACTTAATATATATCAACTTATATTACCATATATCAGGTATTTTTATAAAGATATAAATTACGACATTATCACAATTCTACATGTAGTAACGATTTAATATCACTACAACTAAGATGAATTGTCTGTCAACATTATAAACAATAAAGCCATAATTAAATGTTTTACCTATTTAAGTGGAATCTCTTCAGTCTCGGTTTATTTAAGAATATTTGATACCAAAATCAAAAATTTATAATAATTTTCTAGAACCTCGAACCCATCCCCTAGTAACCAGTTAATAGTTATTTCGGCTTAGGTTTGAGTTGCCGCCGAAATTGCGCAAATTGCATACCATTTAAATTATTTCTGTTTCATATGGTCGACTATTTTCATATGTAATATTTTGTATTATCCATAAATACATTCATAGTTAAGACAAGTGTTATAAATATGTTGATTCATTTTTTCTCGACTAATACGTCTCTGAACATTGCATTATTGATTTGTTGGCTCATTTTAATTGTTAATATCTGCCTTTAAAGCAAAAATTGCTTAAATATGCGCCCTGAAAGTGGTTATAATTTGTGTTATGTATATTATATCCTTCAGCTATTGATGGAGTAATCTTGAATGTGAACTATTTTTCGTAATCTTTCCTGAATAAGATCCGATAATTGAAAACTCATATTTTATATAAATATAATAGTTTGATTTGTCAACCATTTTTTAAAATATGATATATTTATTTCAAATAACAAACGTGACAAAAGTTTACTATCAGCTACAAAAATAACTATTTCACAATTAATAGCCAGGCTTATAAGTTGGTAAATGTGTTGTGTACATTTATGTTTACTACTAAATATGATAATTATATAATATGTGATAAATTAATAAAAAACAAATAGCAAAACAAAAAGTGGGTCAGATAAGTTATCTTTCTAGGAATAAATAAAAAACGTTAAAATGTTCAATAAACTCAAATATATGTTACTATTTTATAATTATTTGCAATTGAAAGAATTTATATAATTTAAGATTTCGACTGAAGGTGCTTGGTGGAATTTCAATATTGAATCAATGCCGTTTTGCACGTACTGTGGTGTTCCGCAGGGTTCAAACCTGGGGCCATTGCTGTTCACTATTTTCATAAATGATATAGCAAGCGTTATTAAAAATTCTATGTTCTTGTTATTCGCTGATGATTTGAAACTTTTTTTGAAGGTTGTCACCTTAGATGATTGTCATCGTCTTCAGTCTGATATAGATAATATAATAGATTGGGGGTGGTGTAACAAACTCGATTTCAATATTGATAAATGCAATCTTTTATCCTTTACAAGAGGGTCGCGAGTGTTATTTTTCCGTTATTCAATGAATGGCCGAATTCTCTCGCGAATTTCATCAGTCAGAGATCTTGGCGTACAATTTGAGAGCAAACTAACATTCAATAATCACATTGAGATTACTTGCAAGAAAGCATTACAAATGTTGGGCTTTGTCATCCGTACCACCAGAGTCTTTTCGGGAGTTAAAGTTCTAATATTAATGTACAACGCTTTGGTTCGAAGCAGACTTGAGAGTTGGTCAATTGTTTGGGCCCCAAGATGCTCGAAATATACCCTTATGGTGGAGAATATTCAGAAGAAATTTTTGAGACTTCTCTATATGAGGGTGTATGGATATTACCCATGGCTTTATCCAACTGACTTTCTCTTAGGCATGCTTAACTTCAATAGTTTGAATGTTCGAAGAGAAATGTATCTGGCCATATATTTCTTTCGACTTATACGTGGCCAAAATGAGAATTCCACCATTCTTGAGAATGTGAATCTAAATGTTCCTGATTATTTTTTGAGAAATCGTGGACATGAATTGTTTGTTCTCCCAAGATGTAGAACCAGCCTGCCAATGGGGATGCCACTGGGGAGAGCTTTAACGGTGTTCAACAATATTGCTTCGGATGTCGACATACTCCACGTAGACGTGGGTGAGTTCCGACGAATACTATTTTTTATGTATTAAAGTAGAGTTCGTCGGAGCTTACTCAGTTGACTTCTTTGCCATTTTTTTTTCTACTGATTTTAATATTAAATTGTACTATTTTTTTTCTCCATTGTAAAAGTTTTAAATTTATTATTTGTCAACCTTTTGCAATGTTAATAAAATAAATAAATAAATAAAAAAATAAATTTGAATCGTTCAAACTATGTACATTCTCACAAATTTTGTCGCTAACGACCCGGGTTCAGCATTTCGGCATCTTCATGCGTTCAAGTGCACGGATGAACTTGAACACTTGAACAACTTGAACAGTTCAAGTTCATCCGTGCACTTGAACGCCTGAAGATACCGAAAGGCAAAACCCGGGTCGTAAGTATTTATATTTGTCACAAGACATTTGTGCACTCCAGGGGCGTATTGCATGTACAATTTTATATCTATGTGATGTTGTAACGGGAAAACTTCATCTATCTATGATCAAACAAATAAATCACAAGTGAGGTCGCAATAGACCATCGTCTGCCAAACATTTTTACTTCGCGGCACACTGGAAAATGGGGTTTTGAGTCCGCGCAACCAAAATTAACATATGAGGAGTTTCGTAATGTTCGGCGGCTCTTCTGCATTTGTTGAAATTGTTTGTAGAAGCGTCTACGCGGGAAGCTTAGTAAAAGGGGAACTTTTTAGCATTTCGGGTCAACAGTATCTACGTGTCACCAAAAGATTTTTAATGGCGATTTTCTTGTCGCGCACAACTAAGACTTCTCACGGCACACAGTTTGGCAGACACTGCAATAGACTGATAACTCTTTACCGAGATGAGTAAACATATTCAATTTTCGTGGGCTATCATTAAAAATGTCGATAGCAAACACTGCAGCAAGCGAACGATATTTGGTTTCACTAAAAAAAATATAAACTACAGTTTACATTAATCTTCATCAGTTTGAATATGTTTTTCAGATGAATTCGGTTTGTAATTTGGGAAGTAAATTTGTAATATGGAATTAAATTTAATAACTCTGTTACTCCTTTTGTCGTTACAAATTAGGACACCATCTTTAGGCAGAACCCGCAAGATTAACAAATAAACAAAACATCGATTGTGATTCTTAAGTTCAGGCTTTTCTTCTTTGTCTACTCAACGTAAGGAGAAAATAAAATAGACTCAATTTTTATAAAAATAAGGATCATGAAATAATCTTCTTAGTAAATAAAAAACAGTTTCGATGTATTGGAAATGAATAAAAATGTTTATTTATGTAAGCCTAGAGTTAATATATTATTATCACATCATAAAACTAAAGAAACTGCGGCGATGATTCTTTCATTGACTATTATAATTTCACTGTGGAAAGGAAAAAGGACTTAACCCACAGTTTTTTCAAAACAGCATTATTTCGATACTCACAACTTATCGAACTTGGTACAGATTCTATCAAAAGGATGTAAGCTGGAAATGTCGAATTAGTATCTAAATTTAGCTTTTATGTTTGAAAAAATATGAGCTTGTGAAAATTGAAACCAAGAAAAAAAGGATTTTTCTAGACTATTTCTTTAATTAATATTAGATTATGTCAACTTAACACGAGTTTAGAAGTCTCCGTGCACTTTAAGGTTGTGTATATTTCATAATTTGCATATGGCCCAAAATCAACAAAACACGTTTTTTGTGCCTCCTGTAAAATTTGCTATGTGTGGGTTACGTCCTTTTTCCTTTCCACAGTCGTTAAAGTGATATTTTTTTTACGACGTATATTGTAATATAATATAATTACCTTTCTGATAGATTATATATAAGATAGCTTTTTAAATGTGTGATTAAAACTATACTAATCTAAAAATATATAAAGCAGGGAAAGACCACATATAATATCGTTTTAATATAAAGAATTATTTAATTCAAAAATTCTTTTTTGAGATGATTCAATTAATTCCAAAAAAAAAACAATTATAATTAATGGATAAGTCAAACACAACAGATAGTAATGATATTGATGATCTTTGAATGAGAATCAATTGCTATCTTGTATAATTTTGCTCAAAATTATTACTTACTGGTCCGTGTTATTGCAGGAAGTAACTTACTTGCTTCTACGACACATTTGTTGAGCAAGTTTAATTGAAGATTGTTAACTCCATAATCTTGCAGTTTGTAACAAGAAGTCGTAAGATGCATGTATGCAATTTTGTTTATCATTTCAGATATAACGTTAAACATTTTAATTATACTGTCCTTTTTTGTTTATATGTTGTCAACGCAACAAAGATATGTTATCAGTGAATCAAATAAGTATGGATCATTTTTTTTAGAAAAAAAATTGGTTGTCTGTAAAGTCGGTTAACGGACGATAGTTTAACGTGACAACGTCATAAGAAAACATTGATGAAATGATTGCATACTTTTATGAATAAAATGGAATCATTTTTATTGAATTATCATTATTTTGTATGGATACGAAGAAGGAGCGAAATGAAATCTACAATTTTTTATTGATATAAAATATATCAATAAAAAATTGTAGATTTCATTTCACTCCTTCTTATTACATCAAAGTAATAAACATATTTGAATTAATGAGTGCGAATAAAATATTCGCACTCATTAATTCAAATATGTTTATTACTTTGATGAACAGTTTATTTACAAGTAACAATGTGCTTTTAGCAATTTATTTACAACTTTTATACATGTGTGATATTTAACGTCTTCCAATCTGTTTGTGTGCTGCCGCTGTCTCTTTTCTACTCAGACGCATCGACCAATCGAGTGGAAGAGAGATAGATGCGGCACAATCCGAACGGTAGGCCGATCGTGCCTCTCTATCGCTTATCCGCGCTCTCGCTCGCACGCTTGCCTTCGGCGTAACGCGACAAACGGGGCAATGAGTCATGTTTTTTCGTGCGTGCATCGGGCGTTCATCGATTTATAAGACGTTGTCACGTCAAAAATTGTTTTTTTTTATATTTTTTAGCATGTTCTACTATGTTAATATTAACCGTGATTGTTGTTAATCAACAATAAAACTAGATATGTGTTTAATTCCAAAAATGCTTCTTTACGAGAGAGATGGAACATTTTATTTTTTAAAATAATATATTAAATCATTATAAAATACACAAAGTTAAATATTACATAATAAATAAATAATGCAAGCAAATACTAGGCATTAAAAAATTGTTTTCTTGTCCGTTTCCAATGTGGAGCGTATGACCTTCTAATGTAAGTATCTTAATGTAAGTTTTTTCTACGATAAGTGCTTGTTACTCAGTTGCTCAACCTCTCTTTTTTCGAAGAGAGAAAGGATATAGCTTGGACAGGACTACTGGTTGACTAATCACTGTCACTACACTCTTCTAGGTTTTTTCTAGGATGTGAATGGTGTGGGGGATTTTTTTATGCATCATTAACATCGATGCCTTGGAAACAGATTGAAAAAACTGTGTCATGGACCCGACAAATGTGTTTTATATTTTTGGGTACCATTTTTGCCAAGAAAGTGCACATGCTAATTTCATGTGCGTCAGAAAAAAAATACAAATTAAGAAATTAACAATTAAAAAGGATAATAATTTGAATCTTTTCCACACTGAACTTAAACTAATAAATAATTCTTAATATCAATGTTTTAGTAATTTTAAAAAAATCGTATCGGATACTTTTTTTCAATAATGACATCAGAACACTTTTCGCTACAGATACAAATCTGGCGTATCGGCTTTTGGCAATAAGAGTTAATTTTAATTTTTCAATAGAGTAGTTTTTTTTACTTTAGACGATTAGGTCACTGATTAAGTAAGCCCCTGGCTACCTGTTTATTTTTCAAGAGAAATTTTATTAAAATATAATAATAAGGAATGCTTAACTGAATTGAGATGTTTTGAAAATCTTGTTTAGCAGAACTCTACAATTTACACAAATATTTGTTAATAAGCCAATTAATAATTTGTCGTATTTATTGATATCGCCGTAGCCAGATACACCGACCTTAAAACAGCGTTTGGCTAACAACTAGTCCTGTCCTAGATCTATTAAAATATTGTCTTCATTGATTCCGAGTGACCTTACAAAACAATTATCATTTTTTATTTAAAATATTTGTATTGCTAGGTGTTATTTTTAAATAAATTGTAAGAAAATACGTTTGTAAAAAAAATAAAAAAACATGAAATGATAGAAAATTGTGAATTTCGAAATCCCAAGATTACAAAAAGGGTTCGGGATTGGGTGCTTTATGTACAATATTGCTTCTCAAAAAAGATGTCAATTTGTAACTCCTACCAAATTTTTCTCAATTTTTAAGCAACCTAAATGCAGTACAATCAATTTGTATAGTAGTTATTAAATCAATGAAAGTTAAATGTTTACAAACGTCATAAAGTAAATTAATTCTAAGCTCAATTGTTTTAACTATATAAAATCTTTATGTCGCTAAAATAAAGCAATTTAATGATTTTATACATTTTTCATTCACCATGTGAGCTGGTGGGCAAGTTATTTTTAATCATAAAATATCTTTCGCTTCCGGATCAAATATAAATACATTTCGCAACATCTGCCTTTCATCATAGACAGCAGAAAATATCACACGATGTCATGAAATTTTTCGTTAACAATTAGGTAGTTTGAAATTTTGTTTTCAATTCAATTCATTGGTAGGTATTTCCCATCTGCCGTTCAACTTTCTGTTTAATTAATATTGAATAATCATGGGGTTGTATAACAATTCATTAAGTGTAAAATAATAATAACTATAGCAGAGTTTTATCAATAATTGTATTTCGATTTGTACACACTTTTAATTAAAAATGAATGTGGAAGTATCGATTTCGAGACAGTGACGTCTATAAATGAAAATAACTCTTTTGGCTCCAGCCCAATCAGGTAAAACTATACTCAGTGCCAGGCTTATTTTTGAAGAGTTGCATTTTTTCTTAAGAACTTTCTAAAAGTGTTATAACTGTGAAACAACTGAGTCAAATAAAATGAAACCTTTTTTGTTTGGTTGAGCCAGTTTTTCTGCTGTGGTAAACCATAATCAAAGGTTTGCAAATGTACCAAGTCTTACTCATTTTTTTGTTTGGCTCACACCTTGCATGTTAATTAAAAGACTGTTTTCGATTGTTTTGAGTTTCTGCTATAATGGTTTTAATGAGTCTTTTGTAAAAAATGTTGCTAAATATCAAAATTATGACTCTATTTTAACGGATGGCACATCACGTGAAAACACAATACCGGGACTCGCTAGCTTATCGCGTGAAAACACGGGTCAAGGACCCAACATGTTAAGTATTAATTAATAAGATTCGTCGTTCAGATTTTAAGACAGTGACATCTATCAGTGGATAAAAAAGGTATTTATTTATAATCTTTTGGGTAACGATTACTTGAAATTTCTGACTTGAAAAAAAATACGGTCTGGCGCGAAATGTTTTGCGGCTTACTATTTGATCGTTAAATTGTTTATTGTTTTCACTTTTTCATGTTGAAATTCATTATTAATTGAAATACTTACTGGTTATCTTAACAGTACACATTATACTTTCGGCCCGCTGTTCGTTCTGATATTTTGTTTGTGTCTCTTCAGCCAAAATGTTTTTCCATATGCAGATATGATTAACGTTAGTCATTTTTTGAGAACCATCGGCACAATTATGGTATAAACAACTTCCAATTCGATTAGAGTTTTCGTTTAGACTTAATTGTTTTCATAAATAAAATATTTTCTAATAATTAACTAAAAATATTGATTTTTTAGTTGTTACAATTAACTTAGGGTGTCATATAAGTTTTTTTTAACGCAACGCTCATTTTTAAGTTTCAGTGAAATTGACCACTTAATTATTATTGGTCGTTTTTAAATAAGACAGAAAAAAAACAAAAAACCAACAAAAAATATTGCATTTTGCACCTCCTCTCAAATGTTTAGTTGGAAGTAAATTTGCATACGGATAAGACAGGGGTAACCGACCTTTTTGTAATATTTATTAAAAAATCATTAATGTATTTAGTAAACAAGTGTTTTCCGATCATATTATTTCAAAATAAATGATTGACTCGTCAGAAAATTCAACAATGCCTCGTTCGCCAATAGTTGATTTAAGTAGATTTTTACAAATATTTTTTATATATTAAGATAAAGCTTTCTTAAAACAACGTTTGCCATTTTTGTATAAAGAAATTCTTGCCTGTGTGAATGTTTATGTAAATCAAACAGATACGATATATTTTAACATCAATGCATTTCATTAAATTGATGTTAAAATATATTGTAAAAATTTCTAAGCTAAATTTAAAAAAAAATGTTTGCTAAGTCTGACCATGATTATTTTTTAATTAGTTCTGAAATCATCATATGTATCTTTCTTCATAAATTTATTTTTGATATGATTTTATATTCTATTGCATATTAGTAGTATTCATTTACAAGAGTCCCCAAAAAAACATATATACAATTTAGTGTAAATTTATAAACTGAATCATTCAGTGGCGGCCGATCAATGTGGCATTGGATCAATGCACCCCTTGCATATGCAGGGGAGGTTATATTTCATGAAATAATATTCAAACATAACATTTATACCATTCACTCATTTTAAATTCTTCGTGTATTTATTGTCTATAATAAATATTTTAGAACATTTTATTTTATTTTGGATACCAAATTTATGGAGCTTCAAGTACCAGGACGCGCCAGCGTCAAGACTCTTCCAGTCTCCTTAATCGATAAAGTTTTTGAAAAATTGTAAATTACATCCCCTTACTATCGTATCGTAGACGGAAGGGCGCGATCACTACAGAGATAAGAAGTTCCCGGGAACTCCATATGCTCACTTTTAGGGTGTTCACTGTCAATACTTGGTGGAAAGGCATTATATTAGTAAAAACACAATAATCCTTTGTACTTCATTCCACTTTATTTAATATGTCAGGACCGGTTTCGCTCATTACGAGCATCGTCAACTGATAAGAAATATAATTTAACAGTGCTATTTATACAAAAATGAACAGTTATAAACAACAATTGGCATTGAAAAGAAAATACCAATTACATTAAAAGTGATTCTAAAATAGCACAAAATTAAAATGTTTAACACATCTAACATATAATTAAAAAGTCATCTCAGATTAATAAATTTAGAATGGGAATTGAAAGTAATTACAAACATAATTAAAATTTGGGAATTCTTTGACAAAGTGATACAATGAAAATAATGACATTAATAATGACAATAATATAGTGAATAGGCTATATTATTGTCATTATTAATGTCATTATTTTCATTGTATCAATTTGTCAAAGAATTCCCAAATTTTAATTATGTTTGTAATTTCTTATAGTGAATTTATTATTGTCATTATTAATGTCATTATTTTCATTGTATCACTTTGTCAAAGAATTCCCAAATTTTAATTATGTCTGTAATTTCTTTCAATTCCCATTCTAAATTTATTAATCTGAGATGACTTTTTAATTATATGTTAGATGTGTTAAACATTTTAATTTTGTGCTATTTTAGAATCACTTTTAATGTAATTGGTATTTTCTTTTCAATGCCAATTGTTGTTTATAACTGTTCATTTTTGTATAAATAGCACTGTTAAATTATATTTCTTATCAGTTGACGATGCTCGTAATGAGCGAAACCGGTCCTGACATATTAAATAAAGTGGAATGAAGTACAAAGGATTATTGTGTTTTTACTAACTCCACATGCATTATTTTGCAAATCACAATTCATATGCTTCCTCCATACTATATCCGTACATGTTCACACACATACACACATACAGTACACAAACAATTTAAACAAAGAGAGTCATTTTCGTGATGCTAAATTCATTCTTAAATTGAACTACTTTTGCATGTGTAAGGGGCGCATTGATCCAATGCCACATTGATCGGCCGTCACTGGTATCATTATTTACAAATTATTAAATATGTATTTTCCTAATCGCTTGGCACATCTTTTTATTATTGTTACAATTTATTGATTGATAACCATATATCGTTTTATATTTCATAAGCTGGTAGAACTCGCGGTGAGCGAAACCGATCTTAAGCCTTAGTGTTTCGCTTTTATATATAAAGACAAGTGACTTTTAGATCTAATCAATTCCACGTGGAATGCAATTAAAATTTAGCAGCAATCTTTTTATATTAAATACAATTAAAGAGCCAACCGTTTGTTAAAAAAAGTGTAAGCTACTCGCAAGTCGCCGGTTTTGTACCCCTGGAATGGAATGAATATACCTCCGACACAACTTGGACCAGTTTTGCCAAGTAAGCAAGCAGTAAAGAAAAGTGCATTTGCCAAAGCGTTCAGTGCTGATGACTCCTGAAATTGGCTCCGATTTTCCTTTACGAGAGAGTAGTATCTTTACTAACCGTTGGCCTAGTTAAAGTCATCTGGTGATGCAACTTGGAACAACGAGACCAAAATGAATACATAATTTGAAATGAGATATTTACTTAAATATAATTATTCAGTAGGGTGAAGTTGTCACGTCTGGGTTATCGATCAGTTGTATTGAAAAAAATGCTATTTAAAAAAAATCTGTCAAATTAAAAAATACCAATCTTTTTTGATTTACATATGATGCTTACGTATTTTTTTCTGGAACGTATCGCCTAATTTTCTATGGACCATAATATTCACATAATATCATTTAGGACAGTAGTTCTCAACCTAGGATACGTTAATGCATTTCTGGGGATGCAGGAGAAGTTTCTATGTTGACATATATATATAATGTATTACAAAACAACCTAGTAATTAAAATTTTAATTAAAAAAGGGTGCGGACCATTAAAAAGGTTAAGTTCCACTAATTTAAGATAATCTGGATGTGTATCATAGTTAAAGTGTGAATTATTGTCAGCGTATACATTCACTATTCAATGTAAACATTAACGTGATGCTTAACATCATTACAATTCATATTCACTTTGACTATTCAATGGATGAGCTAACTAGTAAGTCTATAAACACACTGACGAGCGCTAGACAGACTAGAAATGGTCTTACGATTTGATTTTTGTAAGTATACTGACAAGCTCTAGTAAAAGTATAAATTACATTACGGCGTTGGTTAGGTTTGATATGTAGAATAAAAAGAGGCCAACAAGACCTTGAAATTTTTGAGGTGTTGTAAATTGACAAACAGTAAAACATAACAACTGGGTGTTTGCGTGCCTGCAACAGAGTGGGTAGTTGACAAAACTATGAGTACACGCGTGGTTATTTTTAAGTTTGTAAATAATTTAACTACACTTGTGTTGTTAGTTAGTGAACAAATTGTTTTTTTTTTAAAATCTAATTGGTTTTTTTCCGTTTATACTGTAACAAACTAATGTGAACACTACTAGTGCAATAACACGAATATCATTATTTAAATTACACGGATTTTTTTAGACCATATCCACCGCGTAAATTGGGATTGGTTGTGTTGTATTATGATGTTACTGCAAATAGATGACGGCAACAATATTCTTGACAACATTAAATTGGCGGCGTTTAACAAATATAGCACTTCGATATGAGAATATTCCTACCACAAAACAAGGAAAAAAAATTAACATATTTTTGCCAAAAGATTATCACAAAAAAATTAGGACAAGTAATAATCAATACTATGATTACATGGAGATCAAACAACATAATAAAAAGTAACCTTCAAATCATAAAAATAAAACTGATTGAACCGGTTGTCCAAAAAACTTTTATTGACTATTATTATAAGCAAATGATCTTTGGTATTGAAAATATTACTTAGACTTAGGGTATAACATATTTTTAAGCTACTAGAAACACTCACTAACTTTTTTAATAATTTGAAAAATATTCAATTATCAATTATGTTTATTCAAAAAATAATTTTCAATTCCATATCAAAGAAAAAATTGTATAATTTTAGATAAAATCTTTCCTGCAAAATATTTTAAAATTTCGACTGAAGGCGCTTGGTGGAATTTCAATATTAAATTTTAATCGTTCAAATTATGTACATTCACACAGATTTTGTCACTAACGACCCGGGTTTTTCCAAATACCAAATAGGGACGCTCATAAGCACTTTTTTCAGGAAATTTTAGAAATAAACAGAGCGCAATTGAACAGTCTTCCGATTTTAAGCAATCAGCTACACATGCCTGACTCTCCGCTCTTATAACCTATATAAATATAATCATAAAACCTTTTCCGACAGACAAAAATAAATTTAATTATTAAAACTACTCACCATTCAAATCTGTGGGCATTCCCATAGGCTAATCTTTTTCGCCAGCAATGGCTATAAGCTCAATGATATATTTATTTATTATATAATATAAACACGAAACATTAATTTACTAAGCGTCAGTTCAAGATCATCCGTGCACTTGAACGCCTGAAGATGCCGAAAGGTGAATCCCGGGTCGTTAGTGACAAAATCTGTGTGAATGTACATAACTTGAACGATTCAAATTCAAAATATTTTTTTTTAATATTCGGCAGAAGATATTATAAAAAATATAAATAAATGTATCACTTTCTTCGCAGATGACAGATATTTAATGCGGCAATAATAGCAATTGAAAAATAAAAAGGCTAAAGCGAAAACTGAGAACCTCTTTACGGCAAGGACTTAACTTTCAGATTTTATGGGACACCGAGATATGTCCTTTGAGTGTTCGAATTTCGAAAGTTTTCGAGTTTATAGAGTTAGTCATTATGCCACAGTTTAAAGACGAGTATAACAAAATTTTGATTTTATGATAAGTTAGCTTTTTCTAGTCGCTTAATGAAATATCAATTGAAAAAATGATTGTTGTTGGGTTACTTTTTAAACAAAAATGCGTATTGTGTCGTTGAGGATTGCTTACCTCTGCAGCGATCAATCGGGTAATTCGACAGTAGGGATTGGAATATTGTAAGAAAATAATATTACTATCGGTATCAGAAAAAAGTTTACATAACGCAAAAAAATACGACCAATTGGGATCGCAATAACAGGCGGGTAAATCGAAATCGGCATTTCGATATTTAAAATACAATATCAAAAACGGGTGAGTTTCATGAATAAGGATTTATTAAGAAAAAGAGCATCAACTGATGATAATAAAATGTATAATTTGTTTTTTTGAAAATACGTATCATATTTTGTATTAAATTAAGAGATTAATGGTTAATATGTAAAAAAGACTTTTTTTCGTGAATTCGAAGAGAAAATTAAGTATAGTTCTTCATATGTTTTTTATAATTTTTACGCGATGTTTTGATTTTTGGCAACAATTTATGAAATTATATAAAAGTAAAGTTTTTTTCTGAAACCAATGTACGCGTAAAAATGAATAGGATATAAGTATATTGCTTTTTTGTTTATTTTTTTATCTACTGTCTTCATATCATTGAGCGAATTTGCGGGGGTTCACTAAAACTCCATGTACGTATTGACCTTCATTACAAAAAAAAGAAACACGTAAAAAGTAACCAAATGTATTTCATAGACCTTTTTTAAGGCCATATAGTTTATCGAAAATTCCGTCGAGAAAAATAAATATCCAGCACTAGTTCATGTTTACAAATTTACAAAAGGGATATTTTCTCGACCAACGTCATTTTTATAATTGCTATCGAGCGAGCAACATCATCCAGTATTTGACCAATTGAAATTCATAAGTGGTTTCGTAAAAATCTCTTTTTAAATACCAAAGTTATTTCATTATAATTTTTTTTGGTGCACTGTTAAGTGAGAGAACAATTATCATTGTAAGGTAAGATTTTTTATTGATTCTATTTTTTATTTGTCAACATAGCTTATTCTCACAAATATACTTTATGGCTACATACATACATACAATAAGCTGTCATTCGCAGTGGCGGATAAAGCACATGGGAGGCCCCAGGCGCAATAAAATTTGGAGGCCCTGATTTTCGGATAACATAAAAATGTCAGAAAATGTCAAGTATAATAGTAAAAATATATAAAAATCTAAACAAAAAGTATATGGGTTAAAATATTTAAGATATTTTTGAGGCCCCTAAAATTTCGAGGCCCCAAGCGCTCGCCTCATTTGCTTATAGGATAATCCGCCACTGGTCATGCGGAAACAAAAACACTCAATTTTGTTTTGTTTTTATTTACTGGCATATTAATTGTTTAAATATAAAAAAAGAAAACCTAATATTTTGTCATGGATCATTATAATTATTTTCATAATATCAATATTAAATTCGATAACTTTGTTATTTCACAGATTGTGTTACAAACTGTAACGCGTATTTTGCTTTTTTTAAAAGCATCTTCAACATCTTAAAAGTAAACTAAACATTGATTTTAATTATTTGTTTATATATTACAAAATGGAGGTTAGACTTTTTCCTTTTTAATAGTTGCAGGGATGGAGTTAGATACAAACAATAATAATAATAATCACGAATTAATTACTTACATGTGAAAAGGTACATTCAGAAGAATATATATTTAATAATGGCGATTCGCCTGTCATATTTACAATTTTATTTTCCAACAAAGTAACAAATGAATCAACCTCCATTTTATAATTTATATATTAAGTTGATCTAAAAATATATTTCCACGATATTCTTAAGTATTTGGACAGTGATTATGCTACTGTAGTTAGTTGTCCCACCAAAACCAGTTATGTTGTTTTACGAACAACTTTCGTAACTCAAAAACATCAAACAATGATCACTTTTAGGGTGTCAATACTGTCAATACTTGGTGGAAAGACATTATATTAGAAAAAACACAATATTCCTTTGTACTTCATTCCACTTTATTTAATATGTCAGGACCGGTTTCGCTCATTACGAGCATCTGATCAGTTGACGATGCTCGTAATGAGCGAAACCGGTCCTGACATATTAAATAAAGTGGAATGAAGTACAAAGGAATATTGTGTTTTTTCTAATCAAACAATGAAATAAACTTGCGTGACATGTCGCGGCCGAGTACTACAGGGTTCTATGTGGACATCTGCACCAAAAAAGAAAAGGGCATTTGAAATTTTGAATGCTTGTATTTTGAAAACTGTATATGTTTCCAAGTTTCTTTTTTATTGTATATTTCAATGATATAACTATTAATAAAATATTGTTAAAAATAGTTATTCACAGTTAATTAGAAATGCCTAAACTTCTATTAAAACCTTGTCCATCTGAAATTCAAAAAAAACGCCAGTGCTACAAGGTTCTTACTGAAATTTGTATGAAAGCACAGGTGATTCAAAAAATAAACTTACGCTTTTTATAATAAAACAAAAAGAATTCTATGGAAGATATCCAATGTCATCATTATTATTGGAGATGATATTATATATAAAATATAAATGGAGGATAAATAGAAAAAGGAGTTTTTTTTCGTAATTTGTGTTTCATATCATTAGATTAGAGTACTAAGTTAATATTGTAAAATATAACAATAACAGACTGCAAGAATACAAAACATCATAATGGTAAAAAATAACACCATTGTGCTGAAGAATAAAAATAATCGATCAAAATCAAATAATTGAAAAAAAAATACATGAATAAAATTATCAAAATAAAAAAAGATATTATTAAACGTATGTATATTAAGTTTTGTCACTAACGACCCGGGTTTCGTCTTTCGGCATCTTCAGACGATCAAGTTGAAATCACAGATTGCGACGCACACATAAAACTACGGATTATTGGAAATTTAAGCAAAATTTCGACTTCATATTAATACAGCATGTAGATAGTGCTACGCTTAAGACTGCCTCATTATTATTACTTTAGTTTGGCCAAAAGTCGACACTTAGAACCTTGTAATACTCAGCTCGCGATGTGTATACCTGATGTATAGCTGAACGGGGTCGATCATTTAACCGTGCATTCAAAATAAATATACAAGAAAATGTGACAGTGATCAAAATAGCGGATAACTGCATATTAATGTAAATTTGATCATTAATGAAATGCTTTCGAGAAATTCATATAATCATTCTTTATGCACATCCAAATAGCCATTAATTATTTTAAAATTGGATATTCTGTTGTGAACTAATGATGTAACTGGTCATAGGTTGTTTCATTTAAGCCTTTAAAATTTGGTACGATAGTTATATTCATAAATTACAATTACGGCCCTTGTTGGTTATCAACATCAACTAGACAATAATGACTCCATCAAACTGACAGCGCATATTATCAATGCCCACTAAAAACTCGTTTCATCTACAACGTTTTGTTAAAAATTTATTAAACATAACAAATTTATTTTCATACGATACAATTATTATTAATACCTACGCAATAGGTTTTTTAGGCCAAATAAAATTTGTGAATTTTGAGGAAATTGTATTTGTATTTTAATCAACACACCATCAGTGGCGGTTCCTGACCTAAAATCTTGGGTGGGCTAGATAGAGAAAAGCATATTTCCACTTCACCTTATACATTAATCTACAAGCAAATTAACAAATACTACGACACTACTGCAATGCATAAATTATTATATAATAAAATCAATGCTAATGTAACTAAGAAATGATAGAATAATAACACGGAATCCTTAAATTCGTCTCTTTCAAAGTGAAATAAGAAGTACCTACTAAAAGCAGTACAGAACTGTCACTTGCTGTCACTGAAAGTCAATACCTGTCACTTTCATACAATACAACGATATTGGTTTTGTGTTTAAATGCATAAGTATGCGTAATGGGCAGATTGTTTTTAGCCCCCAACGATCAACAGAAGCTTGACGGATTGAAACACAATCGTTTGTGTTTGATGACGTTTAACCGTGCATTCAAAATAAATATACAAGAAAATGTGACAGTGATCAAAATAGCGGATAACTGCATATTAATGTAAATTTGATCATTAATGAAATGCTTTCGAGAAATTCATATAACCATCCTTTATGCACATCCAAATAGCCATTAATTATTTTAAAATTGGATATTCTGTTGTGAACTAATGATGTAACTGGTCATAGGTTGTTTCATTTAAGCCTTTAAAAATTGGTACGATAGTTATATTCATAAATTACAATTACGGCCCTTGTTGGCTATCAACATCAACTAGACAATAATGATTCCATCAAACTGACAGCACATATTATCAATGCCCACTAAAAACTCGTTTCATCTACAACGTTTTGTCAAAAAATTATTAAACATAACAAATTATTTTTTATACGATACAATTATTATTAATACCTACGCAATAGGTTTTTTAGGCCAAATAAAATTTGTGAATTTTGAGGAAATTGTATTCGTATTTTAATCAACACACCATAGATATTTACAGGAGTGAAAATACTCGAGAGGGTTATATATAATTGCACTTATGAATTGGATGGTATTCACTTGCCACAAGTAAACTTGATATTGAATATTTCGCACTTTATTAAAAACACACTTAAACTTAAATAGACACACTGAATTAGGTAGTCTTAACATTATACAAGCAAACTTTGGTTTAGATAGTTTGCACTAGTAAAAGAGATACTTTAACAAATTACCAGAAATATAAGTTTGACAGTTGGATGATATAACCATTGAAACAACATTTTACTGAAAATATAATGTTGTGTGTAGTTATTTTTTAAATCCATGTTCACTGCCAATGTGGAGCATATGACCTCTTAGTGAAAATATCTCAATAGAAGATTTTTTACGAGAACTGCTTGTTACTCAGTTTCTTAACCTTTCTTTTTTTAAGAGGGTGGAAATAGAAAGAAAGGGACTAGGACAAGACTGGTGGTTGGCTTATCACTCTCACTACACTGTCTTATTTTAGAATTGGTGTGTGAACATACACACTTTGCTTTAAAAGACAGTAGTATATAAAACTGATGTGGCTTTTAATATATTTTAAATGATACGAAGCTACAGCCTTAACATAGATGAAACTGATATTTCACCGGTTCTCAACAATGGCGCGGCGCCGGTGTCGTTAATTTGCGTGTGTAGTAATTACAAATTGAGTTTACTCACTAATAAGTCGTACAAAAGCACATATGAACCTCCCGTGCATTTAATGAATGCTCAAGTAATTTAAAAATAAAATGCCAACTTAAAAAAAATATATTTAATAAATAATTTATTTAAGTCCTGTTAACATAAATTTATTTATTTTAATTATAATCAAATTGGTTGCAACAGACCATTGATGGATATAAACGATTTTTATAGGGTCATGCCAAAGAAAATCTCTTTCTTATCGTTACTAACACTTTCTGTAGATTTTGAATGAAACGAGTCTACCAACCAAGTAATGGTTTGAAAAGTAAACATACAAAATAATATCTCAATAAAATTACCAGTTTTTTTCAAGTAAACGTTTTCGAGAATGTATTTCAAAAACGTATGTTCATATATAATATTGTGGATATTCGATACGCTGTAAAAATAAAAGTATATGGAGAGCAAAGCTAAGGCAATTATTGACTTAATTATAAAGTCGTATAATTAGGAATTGATAACATATTATATTGGTAACAATTGATAATTAATTAAATTTTTGAAAAATGCCATTTTTTTTAAATATTAATACACGTTGAGAATCATGCTACGTGTAATTTGATACTATTTAAACAATATAGTATAGTAGTGTACATTTCAACGTTCAATAATTCACAAGTGGGTTATCTAAAAATAAATAAAACAATATTACGACATTTAATTGAATTATAAACACAAAGTATTCGAGTGACGACAGCTGATAGACAATCATTTTTAATTTTAATATTGGTTTTGAAATACCAAAATACTGGTGGGTAATGAAAATACTTAGCTGAAGTGTATACTGGTGTAGAAGTGAAGCATACAATCGAGACATTTTTTTTTGTGACTTATTTACAAAGATGCATGTAATCAGGGCTGGCCCTAAGATTGTACGAAGTGTGCGGCGCACACAGGCCTCGGCTCTAAAAATAATCAGAGGGGAGCAGATTGGTGGATCTCTTTTGGATTTTTGAGGCGCCGAACTTCGGCCGAAGGCGCCTCGCACACAGACGCAAGAATCCACGGGCTGGCTCTGCATGTAATTCATAAAATCTAGCATCTCAGATAACGTGCACGAATTTTTATATTAATTACTAATAATTCTTTACTGTTAATGTTTTTGCTATTCCAAGAACTCTTTAATAGTTCATTCTTTACCCTCTATCATTTATTATAAGTATTTCAATACTTTCATAAAAAAAGTCATCACTTTATATTAAACTATTCTTATTCTTAACTCTAAAAAATACTTTTTCTTGAAATTCTTTTTTTTTTTTTTTTTTTTTTTTTCCATGTCCGCTTCCAATATGGAGCATATGGACTCCTAATGGAGTTTATCTCAACAGAAATGTTTCTACGAGAACTGCTTGTTACTCAGTTGCTCAACCTCTCTTTTTCCAAAGAGAGTAGGAATAGAAGGAAAGGGCTAGGACAGGACTAGTGGTAAGCTAATCGCTCTCGATACGCCCGTTCATAGGATAGGATGGGTGGGTGGGGGGAATTGAAGACATCACATACATCCATGCCTTCGAACAGAAATTCATAAATCGATTGAAAAATCAATTTATAAAACTGCCCGTACTGGGATTTGACCCCGTGCCCTCCGTAGCGGTAGCCAACGATGTTGACCACTCGACCACACAGGCGGCTTAATTGAAATTCTTACATAACAATTTTAACATATAATTTTTAATTATACACAGGTAAGCAGTAATTCTCAACCTGCGGATTCAGATTTTATGTGCGGCACAAAACAATCATAGTCAAAAGGTACTTTTTTAAACACTTGATATTCTTTCCAAAACTTTGTGTAAGCGAATTAATATTTTCTAAACATTTGTATTTGTGTGTACTTATTATGGATAATAAGTTATTTATTAAAGTATTACTATTAATATGCTACGGTCCGCGTAACGTAGCAAATATCGGCATGCGGCCCAAAAGATTGAGTATCGCAAGGTTAGGCGAAAAATATACATGAGGATGCCTCTGAAAGAGGCGAAACACGTGTCACAGTTAGTAGCACAATACGTGGAATAATCAAAGTTATTTTAAATTTTATATTGGAACATATACCTTTGAGAAAATGATTCATTGATTTAACGCCTTTAACTAGAGTCTTAAAATATGTACTGTGTTTTTGCAGGTGACGCAATATTCGCTCAAAAATGACGACATATATACAAAAAACCCTTCTTAATTGTACCGATGAAGATTTAATTGATTGTATGGAGGAAAAAAATATTTCTATACAGATGGTTTACCAAAAATTAGACCGAATAAGGAATTGGTACAACATCCAACCACATCTACCGAAAGACGGACTTGGTACGTAATTTTATTTGTGATTTACTTATTCACTGGTTAGTGATTTTGATTAAGGCAGGTTGCGAATTTATAATTTGCTACTACATATATCTTATGAAATGAATATTTTATCAAAAAAAATGATGGGTGATAGAGAATTTTAGGGTGTTGACTGTTGAGTGATAGCTATGACATGGCTTCACAAAAAATTCAAAATAGAATTAGGGTAGCATTATGGCTGGTGAAATATGTAAAAACTCCTGAAGCATTTTAACTAAAAAAATCCAATAGAATCTTAATATTGATAATACATACTCAAATTAGAAAAAAATAATTATTATTATTTTATATGGAATATTAACGTTTGTTGGTGTTAGGTTTCATGGCTTTTCGTAGTTTTTTTAAGCACAGTGTGCATTGTTAAAAGATAGGTCGCGTGCAGCTCTGTATCGGGCCAAGAATATTAGAATTGAATTCATTTATTTTCTTAATGTATTGAGTTATGGAAGGCGGCCTTGAAATAGCGTCTGCATACACATAACGGGTGGTGGTGAAATAATCAAAAACAAACTTGTTATTAAAATTAATTCGCTTTAAAATTTAGTTAATAAGTACTTTTCGAGTAATAAAAAACAATTAACCTCAGTAATAAATCGTTTTTTAAAACCTTCTAAAAAAAATTTCATCTGGTGTATACTCATAACTATTAATTTGTTTCTTACCGACTTCCATCAGCAGGTGGACGATTTATGAATTTTAAAAATGCTGTAACCATTACTTGGATTTATTATATTTTGAGATTGTCGATTTTCCTGTAATTATTTTTTGAAAAACATAGTTTTCGTATTAAGGGCATCCAATCTTGGACTTTTTTGTGATCTCGGGATTCCGGGATGGAACATTCAACATATAATCGTATATAAATTGGACTTCGGGATTTAGAAATTTTTACTCAGCAATTATGAAATCTTGACATTTTTCAAACAATTTCATGTAGATTTCAAAAACCCGGGAATTTACGGATCTTACAAAATTATCAACATCTTAGTTTTTATTATTTTTTTTTACTCTTCCATGATTTACAAATTGAAAAACACAGAAATATACGTAATTCCCAAAAAATAACAAAACTAATTTTTAACATCTTATTTTTCACTTTGATCAACTTTCTCTAATTTTCTCAATCACGAAATCCCGGGATTAGTACTGTCACAATCCTAGGATTTTGGAATCCGGGATTGGAGGCCCTAGCTGTATGAATATACGTGAAAAGGATCTTTAGAGTGCATGAATTGAAAAAAAAAACATATTATGGACGGTATTTACACGTCCAGCATATCTCCGCTTGGTGAAACCATTCTCCGTCGTAAACTATCTGGGAAACATGCCATAAAGTGGATATTGCGCGTTGATATAGTAAACCCTCTTTTAACGTTCCCCCATGTAGAGAAGTTTCCTATAGCTTATGCGGCAGTCCCTCGTATAGCGCCACCCCCCCCTATAACGTAATTCTTTATACAAAATGCTTAATTTTCAAAGTCAAATTAGAATTTCCACAAATACGTGCATTGAAAAAATACTTGTCATTAGCTGTTTGTCCCGTGACTTTGCTAAACGTATTCTGTGACAGGCAAAACAAAAAGGTCCATGTGACAAGAAACATGTTTGATTAGTTAATTCGTTAAATTCACAAAATACAATTGAAAGAACATAACCTCATATTTTTTTCTATAACGTAGTATTTCGTCATGACATCGTCTTAAATTCTTTCAGCTGAAACATGAAGCACATGGGATACAAACGATTCTATTGTGGTCACCATGATTTATTTCAAAGTTATTTGTGAAATTAATGTTTCGTTACAAAATATTATTGAATTCATGGAAACATATATTTTATTATTATTCAATAAAGTCAGAGTTTCCGATGTGTAATATTTAATTAAAAACACATTGCGAAATATTCAAATAAAACTAAAATTCATCAAATTAAAAATTAATTCATTTTTTCTTGCCGATGTACTGTTTATTGTATGATTTTATTTTAGAAGCACAAAGTGAGTCATTAGAACGCAAATATCATTATCATCAATATTTTTGTATTTACATTTTTTTAATTAACTAATACATTTATTTTTTTCCAGAGGAACGTTATTTAATCCGACATTTGGCGATGAATAAATACGATGAAGAAAAGACAAAAAGGAAAATAGAAACACGTTTAACCTCGAGGACAGTAATGCCAGAATTATTTATTAACAGAGACCCATGGAGTCAGCAAATATCCAAACAACTCGACTCGTTAGATATCGCTATCATGCCAACACGCGCAGATGACAATCACCGCATCATTTTTATTAGGTAAAGCAATGATTCCAATATTGCATTTGGTACTATTAGCAGGGATATAGAGTCGTGAGTAAATACCACTATCCAATTCAACTCAAATTCAAGAAAGATATTCATAAATATTTCTCTCATTTTCACGAATTCACCCAAAACCTACTCAAACTTCACTGTTCTGCTTTTAGGTCAAAATTTGCATAAACACATCAAATGGCTACTTATTTAGACCTTTCTCGGAAGAAACCTGTATGCCAAGCTAATAGTTGTCGCCTTAAAAGAAGTATTCAATCAAATTTCTCAAGAATTAATAATTTTAATGATTTTTGTTTTCAATGTTCAACGTGTAGATTTATTTTGGTATATCTCAGCAAAAAAAATCCTACAAGAACTGACTTTAGATTCGAAAGAATGCAGAAAATAGCCATTCATTCCCTGCTAATTAACCAATTTTAATAAAGCAAAATGTATGAAAGTTTCCAAACAGAAACAAGAATCCTTAAACACTGGCAACCGAATACAAATGTTCAGAAGAGGAGAGAGATTTAAGTCAGGGCAGATTTATAAAGTTTAGTACAATTACATTTTGATAAAAGTCAACAACTCGATGTAAAGCAAAAAGTGACGTATTTTTCGTCATGAATTAAAAGGGACTTCTATTTAATTCCATTAATCTATTCGTGGTAATATAATATATATATATATATATATATATGATAATAGCTCGAGCATTACAAACACCTTACCAATATGTTATTTTAGGTCTAATATCGACAAAAACACGAACAAACAAGTACACGACCTTGACATGGGGGCGGTGTGTGGATTCATGATATCAGATATAAGAACACATTTCGACTGTGCTGATGGCGAAATTCATGTTTGGGACATAGCAAATGTTTCATTCAATGAAATTAAACAAGTCAATTTGGCGTCTCTAAAGAAATTTTTGTTTGTTTTCCAGGTAAGAAAATAAATTCATATACATTTCAGAAGAGCAAAAAGAGTAAATAAAAGTGACTAGGTCGATATGATTTTAATTATTTTCATCGTGTCTTATATCGAATACATTTTAAGATTTTACGACACTTAAAATATCAAAAACCGTTATGTCCACTTCACAATGTAAGTAGTAAATAAAAATAATAAAAGATTTTTAGTACTTTTTCAACATAACATGTATTTGATCAGGACCGGTTTCGCTCCTCACGAGCATTATCAACTGATAAGGAAAATAAATTAAACAGTGCTATTTATACAAGTTAAATTGAAATAAAAAGGTGTAAGCAATTACTAACAATTAAAAGAATTTACAAATTACATTATAATTACACAAAATTAAAATGCTTAACACCTATAAGATACAATTAAAAAATCATTAATAAATATAAGTGGCATCATTTGCCACATTTGCCACATAAAAAAGGATTTACAAATTTTAATTGTGTTTATAATTGACATCATTTGCCACTTATATTTATTGATGATTTTTTAATTGTATGTTATAGGTGTTAAGCATTTTAATTTTGTGTAATTATAATGTAATTTTTAAATCCTTTTAATTGTTAGTAATTGCTTACACCTTTTTATTTCAATTTAACTTGTATAAATAGCACTGTTTACTTTATTTTCATTATCATTTGATAATGCTCGTGAGGAGCGAAACCGGTCCTGATCAAATAAATTTTAAGTGGGAAAAAGTACTAAAAATCTTTTATTATTTTTATTATGATGCCATTCTACCAAGTATTGGCAGTAAACACCTTAAAAGTGGTAAGTAGTAAACCTTTCCCTCCCTGCAATCTGTATTTACTACAATTTGACTCAAATAATGTCAATATCGATAAGAAATGTAATAGATATGGTGCTCAGAATGTATGTATTCTTCCGTAATATAATAAGAATTATTAACAAACATTGCTATGTTTAATTATTCATCTGGAGTGAAGGAAATAAATATTTTTTTGACATATCGGGGATAGACTCACCAATACAGAGATGTTTGCCGGTGCAACTCGCTGTGTGTACTGTATGCACGTGTTTGACCTCGTCTGGTATGAAACGTTGTCGCGACTGGCATTCGATTTAGTAACATGAATGTTGTCATATGCGGCGGTACTGCCGCATATTTTCGATGCTTTTTTCTCGTTTTCAGACAATTTTCAGCACTAACATTACAAAAATTGTTACATTTTTACTTGAAATATGATTAATTAAATCAATATTCATTAATTTTCCCGATTTTTTAATAACTTTTTCAGTTGTAGTAAATACATATCACCGGATCGCGCGGGATTTTTAGCACCGTAAGGAAAAGGTTAAGAACGTTTTTGTGTTTCCCCTTAAAAGTACTTTTTATAGAAGCATATTTTTTTTATCTTTATGGTATTTTTAACTAAAAACTGAACGTATATTTTTATAACCCAATCGACTGTTAATTGCAATAAGTACGAGCTTAATAAAATTGGACATATCGGCATTTAATTTAAAATTTTGAAATTATCGTATTTTGCTTTTCACTAAGATTTTAAGCTTTAGTCAGGCTTTTCAATTGAATTATTATATTTATTCTGTCATCTGTATGAAATTCCTTCTTCCATTCTTGGCTGTGTTGCGCCAATCCATAATACTACTTTCCAATTATTTATTTTCCTTACCTGTAATTTTATTTTAGAGCTGCTATGGAGCTTCTATTAAATCAATTCATGTACTGAATGCACCATCAATCGCAGAATTTGTGTTTAATTTCATAAAAGGATGTCTGAAGAAAAAAATTGCTGATAGGATCAAGATACATTCGACGATGGAAGGCTTCCGAAAAGTTTTCCCAATGAAATATCTATCAGAAGAATTGGGAGGAGAAGTTCCTTATTCTATAAAGGAAATTGCCAGTAAGTCCATTGTTACACTGTTCCTTTAAAGTTTAAATGAATTTAAGTGAATATAAGCATACCTTTATTTTTTAGTTCTCATCTTCTCAATGGTTTTTTTGATAGTTTGACTTGAATTTAACGTTTAACAAAATTCAATTATTTTTCAAATACTTCTGTCCAGCGGTGGGCTGCCAATATGTTAACAAGGGGCTCGCATAATAACAAAGCTATTTTCGGTATTCTGGGGAAGGAGTGATTTTTTTATCACACCAATACAGTGATATGTAATACTTAAATAAGCAATCGATTGTTACTTTATACACTTATAACATGTAAAAATATGCAATTTGCCGTAAAATGATCAATCCTAATGGTTCAAAATGAACTTATGTGTATACTGAAGCTGTCGTAGATAATATAGTCAAAAATTACAGTTATATACTAATTTGATCAGAGAATATTGTGTTCGCGTTTCAGATCAGTGGAACAAAGCATTCAAGACCCCTGAAACAAGACAGTGGTTTTTGGATTTAGACGCAATCAAATCTGATGAATCAAAGAGACTCGACAAAAACGACTACCTTTGGAACGATATGACGGGCATGAGAGGGACATTCAGAAAACTTGACCTAGATTAAAGTGATGTTTAGTATATATATATGTATCAAACAATCGCATTGTTTTTCTTTTATTTCATTAAAAAAAGATATTCTAAGAATGTCATATCGTTGCATTCTAAGTGCATCAAACACTGTCGTAGCAATTATTAGTTAATTAATAAAACAAATATTTTTTCAAACTTTTTATTCAATATTTTAATTGTAAAAACGTTAAAACATAACAAAAAATGTGTGTGATTTCAATGATTAGCTTCTAACATAGTAACATTATTTTTTTTTAAGAATCGAACAATGAAAACAAATTATAAAACGTGAACTTATATTTTGTATGTTATTTTGAGGCAAAATCAACAAAACAAAATTTTTAAAATACACAAGTTCATTGTAAAGAAAACAGCATGTAATTAAGACAATATATGTGTGTAACGATTAAAGCAGTTACAAGCGACAAAATTAAAACATTATACCGTTAGAATTAAAAATAATTTTAGTTAAAATACAAGTATGACTCTGCTTAACAGAGTCGAATCTTAATATGAGGCTAGAATTAAGCAACATGTCTAATCAAATTTAAGAAGTAACCAAAGTTTATTCAATTACTTTTAATGTACATTATTCTTTCTTAGGATGAATTATTTTAATTATTAAGTAAGAATAGCATTAAAATAGTTTAAGCAATATGAAGTTATTTTATAAATAAATGGAAGAGAATTATATGAAATAGATAATTTTCAAACGATACAATGATTTTTTTTAATAATCAGCAGTGCTGAATACAATATTATTTACAATACAAATAATGAAAGCTTAAAAATATTTCATAAGGGGTAAAAATAGTAATGATTTTTCAGGTAAGAAAAACGAAAAAAGATGACAATCAAGTAGTAGCATTTTATCACTAATGCAAAAAAAATCCACTAATTAAGGCATCTTAGTAAAAAAAAAACACTTATTTTACTTATAAATTTAAAACAGTTTAGATTGGTAACTAACACCGTTGATAGAGTAGAGAAATCTCAGATACTCATTTTATAAATAATATTAAAGCTAGATACATATTTTTTTTTATATTATACATCAATAAATAAATAAAAATCCTTGTGTTTAAATTGAATATTTAAGAGTCAATATCGGTATTATTTAAACCAGTGATTCTTAACGGGGGTGGTACAGCCCCCTGGGGGGCGTTTAGAAGTCTAGGGGGGCGATTGAGGATTTCAAATTCGTGAGCTTAAAAAATAACGAGCTTCGGAGATATTTTGGGGAAAATGTATACGGAATTGAGGATTTAAAATTCGTCGGTGAGGGGGGGCGTTAGATGATTTTGGATAATTTATTTCTGCAAAAGGGGGCGATTCTTTCAATACGGTTTAAAAAAAACACTGATTTAAAATAACAAAAAAATAATAGTAAATTTAGAAATTTACTAAAATTTTTGAATTTACTAAATTATTCAAAATAGTCAAGTGAGAAACTTTTTCTGCGAAAAATAATAAAAAAAAAATGATGATTAATTAAAATTATAATAAGACAAATATATTTTATTTACCTAATCAAATATAAACGATTCACAATATGTATGAATCATTTATACAACTCCGTATTTTGCAACATTATGTAATTATAACTAAACATAATTACATATAAAAACAATAGCTTAACATTAAGTGAAATAGTATTTTTATCAATGATCAATAAAAAAAAAATAGAAAGTGCGATCGAGAAGAAAAAGTTGAAGAAAAAATTGTACAGAACTAATTAATACGATTATTAAATAGACAGATGTACATTTTTTCATTCGAATTATTTATTACATTAATAAAAAACAAAGTTTCAAACATTATCTTTGAAATCTACCATTACGACAATTTTAAACAAAACACACCGCTAGTTTTAATCTATGACAAATCAAAAAATGTCATTCTAAAATAATTGTATTTGATGATTCAAACCATCTTAACTTGAGATGGTTTCAATCATTTCAAGCAGTTAATTTTATGAATTCAGCATGACAAATAATACTATTATATATCGAGTTAAAAAAATTAAGAGTAAATGAAAAGAATTCATATGAATTATTATTATGGAAAATGCATTTTTTTAAACAATTCAGGTTGTGAGTTATAGAAATGACAATATGGCAGACATTAAGAGCCATTTGCTCTATGAAAATTTGACACTCGATCTATACAGCAGAGATGAACAACCAACGGTTCAAGGATCGCATGCATCTCTAAATTATTTCAGTAAGTACTTTTATAAACACAAAAACATTCATTCTTTGACAGCAAATTGACTGAACAAATTATGTGATAGCAAAGAAATACAATGCGAAATGGATAGTGATTTGCAACTCAATAATAATAAGGTGTTTGTCTAGGTTAGTAATAATTTACTATTTTTCAACACTTGAATCAAAAAGCCAGCAAACCTTCGTTGAAAAATAGCCCTCGTTGAAAAAATTAGCTCAGACGGCCAGAAAAAAATTCGAAGATTTTTATCAAGGTGATTCTAACAACATTTTTTACCTTTTTTATAAATCTGTCATAATATATAGATATATATATACACGAATAAAATATATACATTATTTATAAGGGTAGGTATTATAAACACCTTTTCAGATTATTTCACAAATGAAAATAATTTCATTATTTTCTTTTGAGATAGCTGAAGCTCAATGTAAATACAGGGTTTCATCATAACGAATATGAAATTCAATCAGCGCGTCATATGGACAGATTTGGTTCGCGGGCCATAGTTTGCCAATCCTTGCTGTAATCAACTGCAACTTGCAAACAATTTTTAAATGAATAAGTTGGCTTTTCTGTCAAATAAGTTGTACAAGATTTGTTTATAGTGTATATGATATCCAGAGTAGAAAAGAATAAATTATTATTTCAATTCAAACAAACTATTCGCTTTAGTAAATATTTTCATTTAAAGACTACTGCTTGATATTTTCTTGAGCGCTCTTCTTCGTATGTTTTCTGTTGTCTTTGTGACAAGCCAGACTGCTGCAGCAGGGCAAATAGCTGAGATGCCTTTAACGGCACCAACCAACAAGTCGTGTGGGTGATATCCAGTCGTGGCGTCTGACTTTCCGCAGGTGTTGAGCGCAGACTTGACGAAGTCGTCGGGAGACGGTGCCATCCAGGTGGCGCGGTATATCTTGGACATCTTGGTGGCGACTGGTCCTGGCAGCACGCTCTGGATGATCAGGCCGTGGCGGGAGTATGATGAAGCGAGGTCCTCAGTGAGTTTGTCAACGTACATCTGGTAGACAAGATGTCATTAGATCAAAATGATAAATTAGAAAAGGATTAAACTTTATCTGTCAATTATTCTAGAACACGAAAGGTACAGGCAAAGAATGAAACATGATAGTTTTGTTAAAATATTACGCAGAAAAACAATAAAAAACCAAATTTATGCTCAATTCCCACTCTTATTTTGTAAGATCAGGACCGGTTTTTTTCATGACGAATATGATCAATAGATAAGAGAATACAATTTTTATAGTGTTATTTACAAAAACGAAACGAAATTAATAAAGTGTAATAAACAATTGGTATTTAAAAAAAAAACAAATAAAGGTAAAAATATTAATACCATTCTTATAGTTGATAATACTCGTCATGATCGAAACCAGTCCTGATTATATTAAATAAAAGTGGGAATTAGTACAAATGAGTATTTTTTTAACACAATGCCTTTCTAGAAAGTATTGACAGTTAGCACCCTAAATGTAAGAAACACACATATTGATATATTTTCTTTCACTTTGTTTCTACTATGTATCGGTGTAGATTTATTTATTTATAATACTAGCATCTAATAAAACTAATAAAAAAAATCTTTTTACTTTCGAAGATATAAAAACAAAAAAAAATGCAAAAATTTAGGATAGTGTTAACATATCTCTTTTTGCACTGTTTCTTTTGATACATTTAATCATGTTCCCCATATCATTTACGTTCTCATTTTTCCTTAATGTAACACACAAAATAAGTGGGAAAGATGATTTTTGTAATTCTTGTTTGGACATTTTTATTGGATAAGTCTTGCGTCTGTGAGCGGCTAAAATTAAAACAAATATATAATAAAATATACCTTGCTGGCTGCATACACCGCAAAGAGTGGAGCTGGCATAAGAGCAGCCGCTGAAGACAGGTTGATTACCAGACCCCTTCGCCTCTCTACCATCCCTGGCATGACGATGCCGCACATCCTCGTCACCGCCACCACATTCGCCTTGATGATGCGTTCGTACAAGATTTCTCTGAGAAGAAGAAAAAACAAATAGTATTAATAAGTAAATGTATTTCCTTCCTACAGCCGGCAACCAAAGTCTTTTAAAACATGAGAACGTTCCCAATGACAGTAGTTTGTTAAACAAATAATTATAAAAAATAAGTACAGTGTTCCTTAATTATGAGAACACCCATTCTCGATTAATATGTAATACAATATCGCTACCGTAAAGCAACAGTGAGATAAAATGAAAAAGTCGATGTTAAGATAAGTATGCTAATCGATTGTTCAAAAGTAAACTTTTTATAATGAAACACTAAAATATTTTAATTATTAAAAAATCTTAAGTTTACAATTGTTGATTTTTGCCCTGTAACTTCAAAGCATCAGCTAGCTTAGTAGAATAACTATGTACAAATAATAGAATACAATAAAACCTACTTATATATTTTATCATAAACCACAAAAATATGTCAATAAAACTATAATTTTAAAAGTTCAAAACAAACATTTTTTTTTTGATTTAAGACTTCGACTGAAGGTGCCTGGTAGAATTTAAAATTATTCAAATTATGTACATTCACACAAGTTTTGTGAACAACGACCCGAGTTTCGTCTTTCGACATCTTCAGGCGTTCAAGTGTACGGATGAACTTGAACTGACCTTAATGTTGAACTATCTCGAAACTAGTATTTTCGATTTATCCCACTGTTGCTTTAGGGTAGCGATGTGTCTTTCCATAAAAAAATTAAGCCTACAAAATGTTTGTATGTGTGTCTAAACAATGTTTCAATTCACTCGCTCACAATGAGTCATTGGAAGGCTCGGCCAAATTTATATTCGGCCACGCACTCGCTCGGTGTAAATGAGGTATTACTGTAGAGACATTGTGATCCAGTAGAAAAATTGGCTGATAATGATCGCCAAGTTGCCGGGGTGGATCCGAGAGTTCGCAGTACAGTTTGGCGGCTTTTTCTCCGGGGGTTGCGGCGTGCGAATGTTCTGAACAGTCCGATCCTCAACACAACAAACACATTAACCGTAGCGAATTACAAAGTTTCCGGCCCACCGCCACCGAGCCGCTTATGATTGCGTCACACAATATCTCAGCCCTCGAGAATTGGTGAACCTTTTTATCCCGTCATCCGCCACGGTGGAACTTTTCGTTTTCGTCATTTCGGCCCTGAGGGTTTTTTCAACCCGGAAAGGGTTTTTTTTAAATCCACGCTTACGCTATAAATGCATTGTGATAAATAGATTGCAAATATTTTCTTTGTATTTTTGTGCGACAAAAAAATAAAACCTTTATTCAAAGCCGAAATAGCTATCAACTGATTTAAAAATAATTTGTAGAACTAAATACATAGCTATTTTTTTACCTTCGACTATCATATTTAAACTATTTATTTACCTGATATTTCTTTTCTATTAAGGGTGATAGTAACGGTCTACAAAGACACCTATAAGTGAGACAAATTATTAAATTGCTTATA
Organism: Himalopsyche anomala; assembly: GCA_031772345.1. Classification (NCBI taxonomy): domain Eukaryota; kingdom Metazoa; phylum Arthropoda; class Insecta; order Trichoptera; family Rhyacophilidae; genus Himalopsyche; species Himalopsyche anomala. The sequence goes on along the minus strand of CM062841.1, from coordinate 8,610,543 downwards.
TACAAAAAATCGTATAATTGATATAATCTAGCTTAATAGGATTTTTAAGTAATTCCAGTTGAGTTAAGCATTCCTTATTATTACATTGTAATAAAAATTATCTGTTAAAAATAAACAGGCGGCTAGTGGCGTGCTTAAGCAGAGACATTCTATTATTTTGTCAATAAAAAAAACACATGTCAACCAAAACGCACTATTAATTTTTGAAAAAAAAGTTTTTATTTTTTTTACAGCTTTTATTAGACATTCATACCTAATTAAATGTTGAAATAGTATCTGTCAAATGAAGAATTTTCAAAAAAAAAACTTAATTTCATTTTTTATTCATGTATTTTATTGTTAAATAAAATTGTCAAAAATAAAGAGTGGGTTTTGGTTGAGATGCGATTTTTTATTGAAAAAATAGAAAGTTTTAGCACGACACTGGCTCCCTTGTTCGTTTTTAAATTTAATAATATTATATGAGCCCTGTAGATTTTAAGTGAGCCAACCTATTAAAATGGTTTAAGATTTCGATTGAAGGTGCTTGGTGGAATTTCAATACTAAATTTGAACGATTCAAATTTAGTAAAATGGTATTTTTTTACTTGGACTAAGTACAATCACGTCTTTACTTGGTGTTTTGGTGGATTTCATATATTTGTTTTATTTTAAAACTATTGCAATGTGTATTAATTGAGATTACTACACTTTGACGATACTGTAAGACGTGTGGAATATTACAACGCATCTAACTTTTTTCTTCTAACCTTAACTTACTTACACTTCTAATAGGCTCATTATATAATTTAAGATTTCGACTGAAGGTGCTTGGTGGAATTTCAATATTAAATTCAATATTAAAATACTCAAATCTTTGGGAATTCCCATGAGCTTACCCTTTTCGCCAGCGATGGCTTTAGGCTCAGTGATACATTTATTTAATATATAAACACGAAACAACCATTTACTAAGCGTCAGTTCAAGTTCATCCGTGCGCTTGAACGCCTGAAGATGCCGAAAGGCGAAACCCGGGTCGTTAGTGACAAAATCTGAGGGAGTGTATTTAAAGATAACAAAATCAGATACATCAATAACTTTTTTTTAAGTTTTTATTTTTTTACAGCTTTTATTAGACATTCATACCTAATTAAATGTTGAAATAGTATCTGTCAAATGAAGAATTTTCAAAAAAAAACTTAATTTCATTTTTTATTGATGTATTTTATTGTTAAATAAAATTGTCAAAAATATAGAGTGGGTTTTGGTTGAAATGCGATTTTTTATTGAAAAAATAGAAAGTTTTAGCACGACACTGGCTCCTTGTTCATTTTTAAATTTAATAATATTATATGAGCCCTATAGATTTTAAGTGAGCCAACCTATTAAAATGGTTTAAGATTTCGACTGAAGGTGCTTGGTTGAATTTCAATATTAAATTTGAACGATTCAAATTTAGTAAAATGGTATTTTTTTACTTGGACTAAGTACAATCACGTCTTTACTTGGTGTTTTGGTGGATTGCATATATTTTTTTATTTTAAAACTATTGCAATGTGTATTAATTGAGATTACTACACTTTGACGACACTGTAAGACGTGTGGAATATTACAACGCATCTAACTTTTTTCTTCTAACCTTAACTTACTTACACTTATCATATAATAGGCTCATTATAGTATATTTAGTCTATCTAGTAATTATACTATATTTGAATAGGTTACTAATCCGTTTTAACCTAGTTTTGCTGTACAAATAACTATCAAAATACTTATTAAATTAACTATAATAATGCTGTTTTTATCCTATTATTAAATATAGCAAGAATAAGTTTTTATTTATTCTGGTTAGGGAGTTTTAAGTAATATACGAATTGACTGGCATTGTATAGCACTTTGAAGCGGTGGAGCATACCTCCCCGTAAATGGATGCGACAGATTTGCGTGGAACCGCAGTGATTTTGCAAAGTGCATTATTTCCTTGCGAGAAATGCAATTTTAAGAAATGCATCTCGCGAGCTGCACACCCCGGTGCATAATTCCGCGGCGGGCCGTGACTAAGACCGCACCACACGCTAAGGTTTCGAAGCACGTTCAAATATATTCATTTTTTATTTAAATTTATCTATTATGACACTCAGACTTATTTTTAAATAGCAATAATAAATATTAAATACAATTTTTACATCGCTTTGCGCGGTTTTTGCCAGTATTCCTTCACTTTTACACTATCAAGAAAAATACTTTTTTTAATTAATACTCAAATTCAAACACGTAGTATGGCTTCACAAACATAAATATCATCGACATATTTTCACTTTATTTACTTCATACTCATAACTCTTGTGTGCCTTAATGAACTTATTTGCATTTAACCACCCACCACTGCTTTCCCATCCGTTAACTATCGTAACAACTGTCGTAGGAGAAACAGCACAAAACGTGTGCAGAAAATCAATTGTTCAAAATAAACGAAAAGCTTATATTAGTTGAGGTCTACTCGCTCCCTGTATGATGCCGCAAATTTTATAAAATTCTGGTGAACTTATTGCAGTGTTTTTTTTAGACTATCGACTTTATTTTAAGAATGCTTTCACTATTCATAATCTTGCCCCATTTTCTGCATATTTGTATCGTACTATAAGGAGACCATCTAAAATCAGGTTTAATATTCCATTTATTTAAAAATACAAATTAAAGTGTTTTTCTTGAAACAAATATGGTCATTTGGGTCACAGCTGGTTTGCTGAGTATTTCGACAGCGGTTATTAGACATGCTCCTAATATAATAGAATATATTAAAAGAGGATATGAGGGTTGACGGACACCTAATTGAAGAACTCATTATATCAATGATTTATTGTTAAAAAGAACAATCACTACGCAAGATTCAATGAAGCCTCCGCAGGACTTGCTAGGTAATATTAGCCGACATGCCTAACCTAGTGGATGGGCCCGAGCGGAAAGCGCGATGGGGGTTGGATGGCGTACCTTGTTTACCCAGATTTCCACACAAGGGATAACAATATTTCGACGAAAACATTTTCCGGTATCTCAAATACCTTCCGTAAACAATGATGCGCGAGCTCTAGATGTAAAATACAGAAAATATAAGGTTAAATTTTACTTTGATATACGGAAGTAAGAACTGGTTCAGATATAGGCAGAACTCACAAAGCGTAGATTGATTGGGATAAAATACATACATAATCATATCGTTTATCGATAAATTATATCGTTTATATAATATAACACACATATAATTAAACTTTGATATAGCGTTATAGGTATTTATATACATATTAAAATTTTACCATAGTGAGTTCCTTGCACAGATTTCCTACTTGAAACATGAGCTATCGTAAAAATAATGTTTTCATTTTTTTAATCAATGTCTATTCTCTATGCGTAGCATATGGACTCGTATGAAATATGACAACAGAAGATTTCTACAGGAACTGTGTATTACTTACTCAGTTGCTCAATCTTTATTTTTCGAAGAGTAGGAAAAGAAGGATGTGACCAGGGTAGGACTTTTTTATACATGTCCGCGCTCCTTATATGAAGCATATAGACTTATTTTATTGTAAAAAAAGCAATGTATTGAACAATACACAAACGTAAGGAAAGGATAATTTACAATTCCATAAATTATAACTTGACTTTATATCTAGTGTTTCTTCCGATACACTGAATAATATGAAACTGTTTATAAAACGCGTTATTTTACTCCTCGTCGAATAGCGCAACGACTTAAATATACTTGTTTCTTTGTGCCCCCATCAAATATGCAAAAAGCGTCCGATGCACCGCCATATCCCCCGGGAAGGGGATACGAGGTCAGCATCGCAGCAAGGACAGTATCTAAAGTTGGCAGCCTCGATCCCCCAGACGACGCGACGCCTAGATCAAGATACAGCGATGACGTCGCGACGCTGATAAATTAGTGGCTGCAAGTTTAAGAATTTATGGAGCTATGCAGCCGGACACCACTCCCGGAGGAATAACTCTCAGATCGAGAGGCTGAGACTATAGGGGGTACGATGGTAGAGTTAGGTCACATTTTATGTAGTTGCAGTCTTGCGTGGCAGGTATTTGATAAATGATGAATATTTTCTTATACAACATGTTTACGATTGCGTGCAGCATAGTTATGTAAATTTTTACTGTAAAAACTCTTTAGGCAAATTATTAGTTAACAATAAAGATAAAATACATTACTTAAATAAATCTGGAATTTATAGATTACAATGCTCTTGTTGTACAAAATTTTATATCGGAAAAACAGAAAGGACTTTAAACATCAGAGTATTAGAACATATGGCAGCCTTTGGACTGAAAAAGGACAAGTCTACTTTTGCTAATCACTTAATTTCGGAAGGACACGTGTTCAATCAGGAACAAGGCATAAAAATGTTACACCCAAATACGGACAGTCATAAGCTCTTTTTCCAGGAAATTTTAGAAATCAATAGGGCACAGTTGCATAGCCTTCCGATTTAAAATGAAATATTAAACCTTCCGGGATCTCCACTTCTATACCCTATATAAATAACATCATAAAACCTTTGCCGACAAATAAAATAAATATAATTCTTAAAACTACTCACTTCTTTGGGTATTGCAATGGCTTTAGACTCAATGATACATTTATTTAATATATAAACACGAAACACTCATTTACTAATCGTCAGTTCAAGTTCATCCGTGCACTTGAACGCCTGAAGATGCCAAAAGACGAAACCCGGGTCGTAAGTGACAAAATCTATAGGAGTGTACATAATTTGAACGATTCAAATTTAGAGTAAACATATTTTTTAATGTCGTATATATTACGTAAATATTGTTAAATTGTCTAATTTCTGTGTTTATATGAGTTTAAATCGTGAACAACTTTGGTTAGTGTGGTAGGAACAAAATTCTTTTTTTGGATTCGGTTTGTTTGTTTTCAAAAACCGAAAACCGGTTGGTAGTATTGTATGGTTTATTGGATGCCCTAGTTGCAGGTTTCAATCTCAAGGGTTGCGAGTGACGCATAACATGTATACGTACTTGTCAGGCACTTCCAGGAAGTATTCAGGATAAGAGAAGGAGAGTCCGACATTGTTGATGAGGATTCCAATCTCCAGTCCGGTGAGCTGCTTTTCAATATGATCGTAGACTCCTTCAGTCTCTGTGAAGTCAGCCACGATGCATTTTGTTTCAACATTGTATTCGGACTCTTTAAAGAAAGTTAAAAAAAATAATAATTACACACATCGTTTACATACAGCATTAAGTGCTTTAAAAATTCTCATCATCATTCTCTATACATGATTTCATTACATCAAAAGCAGATAGCCAGTTTGTTTCTTCATTTTCCTTTTCATTTACAACTTGATTTTTTTTTAAGTATTTTTATATCAGATTTTTTTTCTTTATCTCTGATTTTATTATTTGGTAATAGAGCTAAAGATTTACAATAAAAAGTAAATGTTTTAAAAAAACTTGTTCGCAGTAAGATCAGTGAAATAAAATATGAGGAAAACACCAATAGACAATACTGTGTAATCCTTAACCGAAGGCCACGGAACGTCGCGCTATACGCAATTTTTTTAGACGCTGCAAACGTTCATACAAAGTGTGTATGAAAGTTCGCTCCGCTTAACAAAATTGCTTAGATCGTGATGTTTCATGTCCCTCGGGTTAACTTAATATAATATTGTTAAATACTTACTGATTTCAGCTGCAACCGCTTCCAGCTTAGATTCAGTTCTGCTTACGAGGATGATGTCGCATCCCTTCTTTGCCAACTGGGAAACAAAAGAAGAAAATATTGTTACTTCTAAAATAAAAGTATTTTTTCTTTCTTACACACGAAAGTATTTTTATCCATGAAGCACATATGATGAAATCAATGCGAGTGCTGATTAATCAGCAAGTAAAACTTTTAATCAAGAACCTTAATATGCCAAAAACGTATTATAATATAATGCATAATTCACACAACTTTTACCAGCTTCAAAAACTATAGATAAAACGCATAATTTTTGACAGACTTTTAAATGTGACTTTTAAAATATAAGGTCGGTATTAGGGAATCTGTGTCGAGACGTCCCGGGACAAAAGTCCCAGGACTTTTTCGGAAAATGTCCCGGGAATTGTGACGTGAATTTATAATGTATATTTTAATTTTGAAAAAAAAACAATTCTTGTGGTTAAGAAACCCTCAAAAGGACTGATGTGTATTGAATGAAAGCAGGTATAACATGTATACGTACTTGTCAGGCACTTCCAGGAAGTATTCAGGATAAGAGAAGGAGAGTCCGACATTGTTGATGAGGATTCCAATCTCCAGTCCGGTGAGCTGCTTTTCAATATGATCGTAAACTCCTTCAGTCTCTGTGAAGTCAGCCACGATGCATTTTGTTTCAACATTGTATTCGGACTCTTTAAAGAAAGTTAAAAAAATTAATAATTACACACATCGTTTACATACAGCATTAAGTGCTTTAAAAATTCTCATCATCATTCTCCATACATGATTTCATTACATCAAAAGCAGATAGCCAGTTTGTTTCTTCATTTTTCTTTTCATTTACAACTTGATTTTTTTTTAAGTATTTTTATATCAGATTTTTTTTTCTTTATCTGTGATTTTATTATTTGGTAATAGAGCTAAAGATTTACAATATGAAGTAAATGTTTTAAAAAAACTTGTTCGTAGTAAGATCAGTGAAATAAAATATGAGGAATACACCAATAGACAATACTGTGTAATCCTTAACCGAAGGCCACGGAACGTCTCGCTCTACGCAATTTTTTTAGACGCTGCAAACGTTCATACAAAGTTTGTATGAAAGTTCGCTCCGCTTAACAAAATTTCTTAGATCGTGATGTTTCATGTCCCTCGGGTTAACTTAATATAATATTGTTAAATACTTACTGATTTCAGCTGCAACCGCTTCCAGCTTAGATTCGGTTCTGCTTACGAGGATGATGTCGCATCCCTTCTTTGCCAACTGGGAAACAAAAGAAGAAAATATTGTTACTTCTAAAATAAAAGTATTTTTTCTTTCTTACACACGAAAGTATTTTTACCCATTAAGCACATATGATGAAATCAATGCGAGTGCTGATTAATCAGCAAGTAAAACTTTTAATCGAGAACCTTAATATGCTAAAAACATATTATAATATAATGCATAATTCACACAACTTTTACCAGCTTCAAAAACGATAGATGAAACGCATAATTTTTGACAGACTTTTAAATGTGACTTTTTAAATATAAGGTCGGTATTAGGGAATCTGTGTCGAGACGTCCCGGGACAAAAGTCCCGGGGCTTTTCGGGTTTTTCGCTGTCTTAAGTCACGGGACTTTTTTGGAAAATGTCCCGGGAATTGTGACTGTGATTTATAATGTATATTTTAATTTTGAAAAAAAAACAATTCTTGTGGTTAAGAAACCCTCAAAAGGACTGATGTGTATTGAATGAAAGCAGGTATAAGAGGGAGCCCTAAGAAAAACGGACACGACATGGTCGGGACGTGACACTTATCCGGGGTTTCAACAAAATTAAGTATGCATATATAAAAGAGATTTGATAGAAAAACAGATGTTTGGGATTTATAATTTATAATAAGTTTCAAATACCATGTGTTAATTTATTTTAATATAACTGTAGCAAAAGCAATTTACAAAATATTAAAATTAAATATTCATACCTGCTATTGTTTTATATACAAATGTTATTTTATTATTTCACAAAGGTACCAATGTCTCAATAAAACAAAAAAAAAGGTCTTAAAGCTGTATTGTTAAGTTACGGTCATAAATTTACTCCTGACGGCGGCCTCGTTGATATTTTTTCATTGCACACATCCATTAAATAAGAAAAATAATAATTATTAAACGTTGTATTAAAAAAGTCGCGATTTTTACTAGTGCGTACTTTCAAAAGGCGTCGAGTGTATGCAATACATAAATACATACATACATGCAATTATTTAATTTTAATAAAATTATAGTTTTATTGAAGGGGAAATAAAAGACTCGAGTCTCGGGATGTCCCGGGACTTCAGAAGCTCTAGTCGGTATACTGGTCACGTCGAAAATTAGGTGTTTTGAGTTATGAATGCAGATCGATAGATTTAAGCACGCTCTATCGTCTCAAAAAACAATCGGATTCATTATATTTATTTGATTAGATATTTAAAGAAGTATTACAAAGTAAGTATATTTTGATGACTGGCCTAAAACCCTATGTAACATATATATAATATCGCTTTTTAGCTGTACGGATTTCTTATTTCTACAGCTACCTGTAGACGATAAGACAACGTTTTTGAGCTCTAAAATTTTTCCTCGATTGTTGTTTATTTATTTTTTCTTACTGTCTACCTACCGACTCGCTACATTTCAGTTCAAACACATTTCAAAAGAAGGTTTTTTGAATTAACGTTTTCTGGCAGAATACCGACGATATTTTATCAAAAATTTCAGTTGAAACTATTAACTTTTTTTAAAAAAGCACATGTTATACTACACAGTGTTAAACACATAACTTTAGGACAGATACACTAACTCAAGACCTTTAGGTAATTATTTCGTTTAACTTTCTTAAATCGCTTAACACTTTCTAACAAAAGCTTATCGTGTTTCGAGTAAAAAGAAAACAAATTAATTAAATTACATTGTATTTTACCAGGAGTAAACATTATTTTGTGTAAAACGTTTGTTTACGTTGAACGTTTTCACGTTAAACGATTTTCACAGAATGACAATAAATTTAATATCAAAAATCGTCGTTACTATTCGGGTTGAAATAATATATTTACTTCGAAAAGTTTTCAACCTTGAATGTTTTAATTTATTCGCAATTTGACGAAAATAGTCACCAATCGACTAATCAATAATATCCCCAATGAGGAAAAACACGAGAACGTGTCACCACTATAAATCGCTACTTATTTAGTCAAAGATAAATCACAAATGGATGAAAATGTCTTCTCGGAAAAACGTCGGTAGAATCGCACATGCGAAGATGGCTTATTTCCGCCCGCGGGGCTTAAAGGAAAACCATGAAAATAAAAATAATAAAAAATGCCATATTATTTCGGCGGCCGTCATCTGATTAATTATTCCACTAATGAGCGCCATGTTTTTTTAATAATATATATTTTTTCAAATTCCCTGAATAATAATGACACTGGCATTTATTGCAAAGAAAGAGGACTTTGAGATATGTTTCGTTTCTCACGAAATAATTGAGGATGTTCCGAAATTGAACATCATTAATCTTTGATCTAAAATCGCAAGATGGGAGTATATTTTACAAAATAAAATAAATTCTATACAGTGAGATACAATATAAAACTATTATGTCCCACTATTTACGTATTAAAAAATTATAATACATTAAAATTAGGTGGATAAAAAATTAACGTATTATAGCTCTACAAATATTACTTTATATGGGAGAGTGAAGTGAGCCAACTAATAAAGTTATGAAACTTTTTTCTTGGCCTCTTCTTGGTAGTACAATCTTTAAAACGTCTTTATTTGGTGTTGTAGTTGATTGTATATTATTATTTTTATGTAGATAACACTATTGCAATGTGTATTTACTGAGATTTTTTCACTTTTACGATTCTTATATAGAATATTACAACGCATTTAACTTTTTTTCATAAAAATACCACTTCTAATGGACCCATATATGTTTGATAACTGTTTCGGCTTACGTCCTCATCGGAACTATGTTGAAACCAGTGGCGGATTAAGCACTTTCGAGGCCTTATGCGCAATAAATTTTCAAGGCCCTCTTTTTCGAATAAAATAAAAGTGTTACAAAACTCTTCATAAAATAATAATGAATATTGAAAACTGATATTAAAATATAAGGATTTATATAATTTATGCTATTTTTGAGGCCCCTAAAATGTGGAGGCCCCAAGCGCGCGCCTCTTGCGCTTATGGGGTAATCCGCCACTGGTTGAAACTAAATGACACCAAGTCATTTTATATTTTGTCCGCTGTAGGTCTCTACTTTCGCCCTTAATGAGATATTTTTGATTTTGAAAAGATTTAATTGGTATTCGACTCACTCTATAAATAAAAATATTTAGAACATTGTAGGTAAGTCAATTTTACAACAGTTTCAAAAGATAAAAAAAAATGTATTAAAAACAATATTATAATGCAAACGAAACACCATCTTTTTTTGTGCGAATGTCATCAGCTTTTTTTGAAAATTTCAACATAAAAACACCAATTACTGATGAGAATTGTTTTTTTTTTTCAGCTGAAAAATAAAATACATTCGTATACATATGGCTCAGTTAACAAGATACCTAATGAGTATGATAATTCAATATTACTTAGAATAATAAATACAGATATAGCTTTGTTATGATCAAAGGTAAAATTATACTTCCATGAATTTTAAAACAAATTTTGTTTTTGATATTCAATAATTTGATGCAAAGTGAGCTTTTATATTATAAGGTTTGTGGAATATATAATTTATTCCATTGTTTGAGGAGGATTTAAAATTTATGCGTTTTGCAGTAAATTGAAGGAAAGTTTTACTTGTTGTTTCAAATAATATCTACAACAATTGAGAAAATATTGTTTTACAACAGAATTAAGTTGTGTATTTACAATCGCTTAAAAACGTATCCGTTAAGTTGACCAAATTGAAAAAATCATTAACTGAGCGAATTCGACCCCAATAAAATTGTTTAAATATTTATATAAATTGGTAACTATTTTTAAAATCTTTATCGCCTAAATTACGATATATTAAAACATAAAAGCACTCATTTGTTTTAATTTTAGTTTTATTTAATAAAATCGGGACCAGTTTCGCTTATCACGATAATTTTCAACGTGTAAAAATAAATTGTCAAAGCCAACTAAAAGCGTTAGTTGGCTTCCTTGCTGGACCTCACGGGTTCGAGTCCTAGAACGAACAGAATTTTTTGATCGATTTATGCTCGTAGGCATGGTTGTTTGTGATGTCTAAATACTCCCTCCCACCCTTCCAGTTCTTCAATAACTGGGCGTAGCGAGAGCTATTAGTTAATCACTAGTCCTGTCCTAGCCTTGTCCTTCTATGCCTACTACTATCTTTGGAAAATAGTTGTTCAGCGACTGATTTACAAACAGTTCTCGTTGAAAAACTTATCTTAAAATACGTCTATTGTACCATATGACCATATAAAAAAGAGTATTTTATTTTAATAATACAATGCCTTTCCACCAAGCATTGATACACCTCAAATCTGATAACAATTATGATTGAAAATTATAATCTACTGTTTTAGCGCGTGTTTCATTCAATAGATGGCACTGTACTAAAATAAAATTTAATCTTTTAAACACATTATGTTGACGAAATCAGAAATACAAAGTATTGGGATTAATTCTAACAAAACTTTTTAACAGCGAGAGTATGTTTTGTACGTCAAGACCTTTTTAAAGTATCAAGCATTTACTATAAAGGCTTAATATAATACGCAGATGTTTAAAACATGAGGACCGCAGCAAGACAGTATACAGTGTGATATTCTAAGCAATATTTTCATAATTATATTAAACCAATGATTTTACAATACAATCGCTAGCCCGTAACCACGAATGCTCCTAAATTTCTAATGTAATAATCTAAAATTAAAATTAATATCTTAGTTATTCAACAGGTTGTGAAAGAAAATGTGTTTTGTCTCGTATATGAAAGTATATTCAAAAAATATATGGGAATGTTAATAATAAACTAATAAATTAAAATTTTATTCTAATTCTAATAAAGTTAAAAATAAAAAAGTATTCAGTTCTAAAAATATTTAAAAAAAAAAAAATAGTTGATAGCTATTTTGTGAAGTATGCCTTCACCAGAACTATGTTTAAACCTACATTTACTCAGCTATATACACTGACTTAGAAGAGATACACAATACGTCATGTTATTTACTCTAACATCCTTATTTATATTACATCTATTAAACATGACTTTCGTGAGGTCACCATTGTTGAATTTATTTCTATTAGGATTTACCATATCTAGTATATGTCAAATAATTACTTAATAGTTAGTACAGTAAAACCCCCATTTACACTAAAATCGGGACAGCGTAATTCGGGGTAGTGTAATTGGAGGAGTGAATCTCATACAAAATCAGGGATTTGTTTTTTTTCCGCAAAAAATGCAAAACTAAGATTTCCCTTAGTTTTGCAGAAAAAAAAATATGAACAAAATATTTGGTTACTTAGTGATAAAATGCAAAGCGCGCCAAAATCCAACACATAGACAGTCACCGGCTATACGTGTATAGCCTGGCACGTGTTGAACACACATACGCTAGCCAACATTTGACTGTATGCGCCGCAGACGGCCGTCTCGTAGCAACGACAGTGGAATGCGACAGTGCAATTGGGGGATTTGCGGCGAATATTTCAAGCCAGCGCATAATTCGGGGTAGGGTAATACCAGGGTTTCCCAAACTTATTCTGGGATGGAACACTTTGCAAGCTGGAAAATTCAACGGAACACTTGTCAAATCTGGAAATGTTACCGGAACACAGCTTATTGTTTTAGGTCGGGTAATTTTTAATAGTAAAAATATTAGTTATTAAACCACTTATTATTATTATTGATTAATTATCTTTCAAACATATTACATACAAATATGAGTAAACAAAGTTCATAGTGATTAAAAATCTCCGTCTGTACCTATACATTTGACTTTTTAACATCACTGGAGATCATCTTTACTATCACTCGATTTTTGATACGAAGTAGAAGATGCTTAAATTTGTTGTAGCGTATGCTACCATTCCAAAATTTCGCGGAACACCTATTTTGGTCCCACGGAACACCAGTGTTCCGCGGAACATAGTTTGGGAAACCCTGTACTACACTATACTATATTATTAAGTTGTGGCTATTTTTCTATTATCCACATTTGTCTTCAAGTATATTGTTGAATGCTACATTGTATAATATGTATACGAAGAATAATATCCAACGTACAACTGACCCAAAAGTGATTTCGGTTTAGCATCCCTCTCTCAAAGATAAAATCAGGCTTATTTCAGAGCGCAGGTGTACAGGACAGGTATGTAATCCTTTTTAATCCTTGAACGTACAAGTCTGCAGATAGAGCCTTACGCCCTTACACGGATTCTCCACTCACGAACGTTTAAGTATTTTTTAACTGTCACTGACATCTATTCAAGTTTTACGTTAGCGCTGTATACTGGTACATTTCTATGTTGAATATTTTGTAGCAAATAAAATGAGGATTCAACGAACAGCTAAGATTTCAACCACGTAAAAATGATATTTGTATAACTAAGCTTCTGTTTATTTTTAAAGAAAAATATAGAAAAAAAACACTTGTTTAATTACGATTACAGTGGACCTCCGATTTAATGTTCTCGCATTATCCGTTTTCCCGCGTGAATGTTTATTTTTTAAAGTACCGGCCAAACATCCATAAGAGCAATGTTAAATAATTCCGCATTAATTGTTTCCCGATTTACCGATTCCCTTGATCCCAAATATTATCCTAATTGACCGTTTGTGGAATATTTTTCATTTTGCTCATAAATATGTAGTCTTGCCTCGCATCTAGCTTTGCCATTTTTTCTAACTCACAACTTAAATGATATAATGGAGAAAACTAGAATTCTAGCTAAGAAACTGAAAACAAATCAAGACGTTGAAAAAAAAACCAGGAGAAAAACTATTTGACATAAGAAAAACAGTACTTACAAAAGTACGCGAATTTAAATGGACTGTTAAAATTTAAGTGCCAAACTGCAAATTAGCAATTGAGTATGTATTAAGCTATTTAAAATAAATAAATGTTTTTTAAAAAAATGTTTTAATAAATAAAAAGATTTTTTAAAAATTAAACATTTATTTTGGTATTATTTGAAGATTTCGGCATTACTACCAGTAAAGACAGTGCAATAAGATATTATACATTTCGTGTAATGTGCAAAGCAGTAACTTAATATTTATTTGCAGCGCAGATACGTGTTATAAGGTTAGTATAAATCTCATTATTAGATGAAAAATAAGAGTATACTATTTTTATTTTAAATTGTGTAAAAATATACCTATATTTATTTTATATGCAAATTCAAAAAGTGATTTGGGAAGCCTAGATACTAGAATATATGTAAAAAATATAATTTTCGTATGTTTTTTTACTTACAGCTTTAGCATACGCCTTGCCAACGCCATCTGTTGAACCAGTGACCACTGAAACAAAAGAAAAATCAATAAATAAATGTTTATATAACTCGTTATCCGGACAAATTATCATACTGGTCCTACATTAAAGTCTCAGTAGGTAATACTTTATTTTAGTACACATATCGCAGATTCGATCCAAAATCATTCATAAAATCGATCAACGCTAAACACGCCATCTATGAGCAAAACATTAAGATACCTAATCTCTCGGATAATAAAGCATATGTATGGGCTCCCACCGATCGAAAAATAATAACATCGAGATACGTAGTAAAATAAATAATTTAAATTTAATATGTTGCTTAAATTGACATTCACTGTATCGCCATAATATCAGCTAAAACTAGTTTTGAGTATCGATTCACAATAAACATCTAACATAGTTTATAGATATTTCGGCATCATGCCATCGCTTATGTTATCTTATGTTATTTTTTAGATTTTTTTGGTGTAATTTTGGTGTTACTTTTCAGATACTCGCCAATAAGAAACCGCGAGCTAGTTCGTATTTTATAGTTTTTTGTAAATGAAGCATACACGTACAGGTATTATTAAAAATATGTTTGTATATGAGGTTTTAGTTTTCAAAAATGCCAAAACATTCAATATTTTACTTACAAATTTGTTAAAACATACAAATCTTAATACACCGAAATAACAAATTTGACAAATATGACGTTTTCTTATTTTTCTCAAAACTACCAAAAGTTGCTTTGGCCGGTTTTGAAACTAAGCGCTTCATTTACATAACATTAAAATCATATGGAGAGTGTTTATAAGCAGAGCTTAAAATCGGGTGAAAATAAAACGACCGATTTTTCAATCATTTCCGTTTAACTAATTAGATAATTTTATTCAATTCAGCATGCAGTGGCGACACAATGGACTCTTGTGGTTTGAATTCATATTTATACATAATTTTCAAAAAATAGGTCGGAATCGTAATATTTTTCCAACTCTGACTCCGGAAAAAAACAACCAACTCCACGACTCCGACACTATACCCCCTAGTTAAAAACAGAGCTATGAAAAATAAGAGTCGGAATTGTAAAAATCAAGCGACTACAATTAGTTTTTTTTTTCAAATAAATATTACAAAATACGCAAAAACTGAATGTCAAATTTTGCATCTTTTTTAATTCTGTGTCGGACCATTTTTGAGCTCACGGGTTTTTTTACACGACACCAACAGACCTGGTAATTTAATAATATATCCATCTTATGGAGGATTGCTAGGACAGACTGCATAGAACATTACAAAGACAATCCCGTCAAAATATACAAGATTAAAAATGGTTTTCAAAAATCAACCCTAAAATGTAAAACCACACCAAAAAAAAAGAACGGTAATTAACCACTTGAATACCAAGCGGACACAGGTGTCCGAAACATATGCAAGCGAATACGGATTTCCAAGACATTTAAAAAATCAATAAGTTTGTATTCTAATAGAATATAAGCAATATGTTGATGAATATGTGTAGTACTTAACCTATACTGAGCCAATATAGGTTTTTAAAATATCGAATTCGAGTGTATATTAGGCAAAATTATTTTTCTCAAAAACACGCAGTATCTCTGGGACATTAATTAATGATTTATTTGCGCGGTATTCAAACGGTTAAAAAATAAAATGATATCTATTTTCTGTAACTTACTAATACAACCAATATTTATCGCTATGGTAGAATCTTCAGCGTGATTTTTTCATTGACGAATTTATTTACAAATGTATCGTGACACGAAACTTGAAAATCTTGTTTTGCCATATAACTTAAAATTCACAAAATTGCAAAATAATACATAATATTCGCATAACAACATCATTCAAATTAGTTGTAACGAAGACGAGTGACGAAATATTTACGTTTGCGGTCGAATTAAATCTGTTTTCTTTTTGCAATATCAACAAGAAATACTGGTTTAAAAATGAATATGTTCCTGACTTCGTATAATCCTCCATTGTACCCAATATTGCTCGATGATCATTTAGTTCGTTATTTTTTTTTCATAATAGAACAATAATGCTTCGACTAGCGATCATGTGTGGACTATATATTGTGTCATGCGTAGACTATACTTTTATATATATATATAGTTCATAATTATTTCAGCTATACGTCTTCGTCATAACTATTTTTAAGCAAACATTAACTAAAGCTATACATACAGTCCTAGCAGAAATACACAATACATCTTCTCAACTACCTTAACATCCTTACTTATATTGAAAAATACAATTTTAAATTAATAAATTGAGTCCATGAGCTGTGATAAATATGATTTTTTTAGTAGCTTTCAAATCAAATTAGTTAAAGTCAAAGAACAAGAGGCGATGACCACCCGATTACAGTTAGGAAATAAAAAATAATATACTAACATAAAACCATACGTACAATGTTTTATAACTCACCCAGTCCAGTGATAAATTGTTTTAACTAATTATGTTTCTTTGATATTCGAAACAAATTGAAATTTTGCAATTTTAATTGTAAAAATATTCGAGAGGAAAAATGATTCCAATTAAAATAATAAATGAAATCGGCCCCAGCGACAGTGTCAAAAACAATTTGCGTTATTTGCATGTCATTCGATTCCACCATGCGGATAATGAACTTAACTATTGACACAATCGACGCGAATGGGTAATGAATAAAATTGTCAGCTATCGGCGTCGACAGCCAATTAATGCAGAACGGCGATATTGGCAAGGATTCGATATCATAGGCAAAAACACGTCAAAAACAAACCGAGCAATGCATATTTTATATATATCAAATCCAAGCACTCTTATATTATATTGGTAAACCACCAAAGGTATTTTTTTTAAACAAAATATTGGTTATACAATACTTTAATCATTGATTTGCAAAAAGCCCTCTGGAAGCTTTTTTATGTTCAAAATGGCGAAAAACTGCTGTGCATACATATCTGGCATTTAATGAATATTTTTTTTGACACTGGCATTCGTTGGCAAATGTAATTATAACCAATTAATTTGAGTGCAGATAACGTTTTTTTGAAACTTAGTGTGTTTTTTTACAAATAACCTAAATTTTCGAAACGATTTCCTCAACATATAGGATATAATTTGAAACTCTCCTCTGCTTTATAGATATGTTTTTATAAAAAAATCGTCGAGCATGGTTTTTGCAACTCAATGATTAAATTAAAAAGCCGTCAATGTTTTGAAACTTTTAGAGTACATATTTAAAAAATGTTTCTCTAGTATCTTTTTATAGTATATTTTTATTATAAATTATTTATTCGTGCTTTAAAAGTTAGGTTAGGTCTTCCGGACATCTGGACTAAAATACGTGGTTGGGTTAGGTTAGCTCATGTTGAATTGTCTTATAGCCTCCGTCATACCATTTATAAGTGTATTTACATACAGTCATAAATACTATATGCAATATATATAAGAAAAGTCGTATATGTAAAAAATATTGTCGCCCGCTGTGGTCTAGTTGGTTAGAGCTTGCTCTACCGATCAGGTGGGTCTGAGTTCGATTCCCGGTAAGGTCAATGAAAAAATTGGATTTTTTCAATTGTAATTTGAGATCTAAGACATGAGTGTTTGTTAATTCTCCTTGAGTTAATCTCATATGACTTACAAAAATTCTCATCGAGTATATCTCGTATGATCTTTCAACTTCAAAATATTTGACGCGTTGGCGTAAGCTGTAATGTCAAATATTTTTAAAAAATATATTAAGAAATCTAAAAAAAATGATAAACAAATTAAGAAATACTTTTATTCATAACAAATGAAGAAAATAATTATGAAAATTACCAATTCTTTTTTCAATCATTGTTACTAGCCACATTTAAAATTTGTTTTAAAACACATCGAAAAAATAGCATAAATTAAACATTTAAATTTCTATTGCTTCTTAAATAGGTATACTACAAAATACGACAAATATAACGTGATTTTATTGTTAAAAAAATCTAATTCCCGTGTGTAACGGTTGCTTTTTCAACATGTTTATTATCTGTAAACATTTGATGCAAGCTTACAAAAAATAAAAATGTATATTGTTGCCCAAAGATTGTTATTATTACGTAAGTTATTTGTTTATGGTTTTCAATTTAAGTTATCGTGTATAAGTTGTCACAGACAAATTCATTGAAAAAAAAAAAACATGTCTGTCCAAAGTAACTCGCGACAAGAAGACGACTCTTTTAGTTTCATGTAAACTTTTTTTAACGAAGATTTTCAAAATCGATAGTTCAAAGTGTTTTTATTGCATCGATAATTATTCTTACAGAAGATAATGTATGACACACATTGCAAACACGCACGTGTGTAATACGTTTTAAACAAATTTGTTATCTATGTCACGATTATAATTAGGCTTTGTTAAAAATGTGAGTGACGAAAAACAACACAATTTTTGTCATGATTCTAATTGGTGTGTTGTAATTTTTTTTTTTTGCGTCATTGCCTAAAGTAAGTTTACAAATTGCAGTTTATAATTTGCAATCACAGAGCAATTTTAAATATATAAACATGTCAGCAATAAATAAATATCTATAGAACTAGCGTTTTTTAAATGATGTTTCCCGGTAAATAAACACTGTGTTATCACATATTTGGTAATTATGTACATATAATATATGAGAGTGGTGAAGTAGTTGGTCGTCTCTTTTAAGTATACTGTTTCCATAAAAAATATGTGGTTGATTCATATAAGCGAAGTTTTGATAATAAAAAAATATTTTTTATTTTTTCAATTACAAACTTTTTTTCATGAAAACCATTAACTGTTTGTTCATATCTTAAGTCCCCTTTGAAAGTAATGTATAAAAAAATATCAGGTAATATACTTTCTCTGGGACCAGACCCACGGGTCTAATCAAGTTTATATTCCAAATAATAAGACTCTTATTTCTTCTCTAATTATAATATATAGTAATAGTAAAGCAATCCCTAATAATACGCACGTCATTGACAAACGCAGCATTATTAAAAAAAACAGTAATAATTATTTCAGAACATGGCGGAAATAATTGTGATTGCATTTCATAAACTTACCTGAAAAAATCAACATGAGTAAAATGAATTTGACGTGACGCTTGCTGAAATCGGTAAAATTGTGACATTGAAGTATACATGATCGTCTCTTAGCAATATTTCGAAAGTGCAATTTTATAACAGTGAAACTTTCTGGTTTGCCATCGAATAAGAAAGTGTTATATCATTTAACTTAATAGTGACAATAAATAATATTATCGGACTGTCAACATTATTAGAAAAACGATTAATAACAATTGTTTACAATAATCTACAGCTGCATTCAACAACCATGTTTTATCAGATTAAAATTTACGGCTCGGTATCTAAGATTCAGTATTAATTATATAAGTAACGGGCTATTGCCAAACACGTAACCGAGTGGTTACAAGCTCGAATCCACTTTCGATAATTGATTTATCGATGTATATAGTTGTTATTTTAAACTCGCTGATGCTTTGAAGTTACAGGACAATATCAATAATTGTAGTATTAAGTGTTTCATTATATAGGTTTTCTTTCAGCAATCGATTGACATACTTGTCTTGAAATCGACTTTTTTCACTTTATCTAACTGTTGCTTTATGGTAGCGATATAAGACTTTGATGTTGACATTCATTCACACCAATTCAACGTCAAAAATATTAGTAAAAACAAAAATTAAATGCTATAAAAACTCTAACTGAACTGAACATCCTGGTGTTTCACCAATAATTGATAGCAATTATTGGTGAAAAGGCATTCATTATTGAAAGAAATAAAACCATTTTTACTTAGAAAGTCCCTAAATCTACATTGTATGGAATAATCAGGAACGACTTTACTCATCGTAAATATTGTTTGGTTAGTTAATAAAAAAATGTGTTTTATCACTACGAATAAATCGCCTTATACTGTTATAATGTATAAATATAATACATAGGTTTGTATTTTTTTTCTAGTAAGTAATATGAATATTTAATATTTTTTTAATTTTACATATTCAATACAGAAGAACTCGAATATACTAACGCAACGAAATATATGTACACTCTCATTTATCAAGGATCCCGAGATACAGTCTCCTTTTGTGATCCTGAAATCCCGAAATTGTGGTAGTAGTAATTCCGGGATTTAGTGATTGAGGATAAGAAGTAAAAAATTTCGAAAAATCCGCCAGTGAGCTGAAAAAAAAGCTCTAAAATTTGGAAATTTTGGCAAACCCGAAAATTCTTGCCTTTTTAACTCGGCCAGTGAGCGAAATATTTCGAAAAAAGTCTCCCACATTTATAAATTTTGGGAATAACCGTAATTCCCTGGGTGTCTGAAATTGGTCAATGAATATATTTTTTTAAATGATCTAGAAGAGTGGTTCTTAACTGGTGCATCAGTGCACCGCAAGCTTATTGCAAGTGCACCGCGAAAAAATCATAAAAACGAAAAAATTCGCAAAATATTTAAAAACCGAAAAATCCGCAAAATAATGAAAACCGAAAAATTAAAAAAAAAAATATGTCCACATTTTTTTTTCGATCATAATTCTGGTGCACCGCCACTTTTTCCCATGATCAAAAGTGCACCGTGACTTCGAAAAGGTTAAGAGACACTGATCAAGAGCCTTAAAAAAAGTTCCGGCATTTGCTCATTTTGGGAAATCGGTAAGCACAATTTTTTTAAATCTGCCAGCGACCCGAATAAAAAATCTCTCAATTCAGGATTCCTTTACGATTAAATGGTGAATGATCAATTGCGGAATAACGGGATTGGAAAAATTGTAAATCCCGATATCTCGGGATTACAAAGAGGGTCCGGGATTGAAATGTTTAAAACGCTTACAATGGGCCACGTTCACATCCTCGTTAAGACGCGCCTTTTTAAATCGTGTTATTAATATAAATATATGCGAAGTCATAATCTAAGAAAACTTTCTTTTTCTAAATCAACAACACAAAACTTACAATGAAAAAAAATATATGATTAATACAATGTTACCAGCTCAAGGAAGCGGCTATGCAAAAACCGACCGAGACTTTCAACAAGTCGAATCATAATTGACTACTTCGTAATATGTCCACTAATCATTATTTAACTATCTACTGCCGGTTGACTACATTCATCTTGCGTGTTAATGATACGGAAACTATAATTATTATGTGGACACAATCGTGTACGGTTATAAAAGTGCAACAAATATCCGCGGGTGATGGTAAACATTAAGGTATCATAAAGTTGATTTAATTAGTTTGAATTCCGAAACGGACACTTTCCATTAAGGGTTTGACGGTTTTTAAAAACCGGTTTTAAAGGCCCTGACTTTAGATTTAAATTAGCAACATTCAAATGCCGTTTTTTTTCTTCAATTTGGTTACACGATTAAAAATAGTAGAATGAATATTATACTGTTCATTACTCAATAGAAAACCTTAATATTTTGAATTTGATCTAGGTACGTTGGTTACAAATAAAACGAGACGAAATATCGCTACCGTAAAGCAACAGTGAGATAAAATGAAAAAGTCGATTTTAAGATTAGTGTGCCAATCGACTGCTGAACGGCAAACATTTATAATAAACTGAAACACTGAAATATTTTAATTTAAAAAAAATTAAATGATAAAAAATCAATTTTGTATTAGATAGACAAAGTTGATTTTTCAAGTTAACAGACAAAATATTAGTAAATTACAGTTACAAGGTTCTTAGAAAACGTTGATTAAAAAATAAATGCACATTTGCGTCATCAAAAATAATTTTAGTAAAACTGTAGCTAACGCGGTATTGCATGCAGAACGGTGATAAGTAACTTTCTTTTCTTTTATTCATATCTGTAATTTCTCATCCTCCTATGATGAAAGCCTGACACTGACCACGCGGCAACAGAAAAGGCAGATTCGCTATTAATATATAAAGTTAAGATAACGATTGAAAAGTCTTGTCTAAATTTGTGATTGGATAAAGCACGGCGAGATAACTCGATCTATCATCAGACTGTTTGAGAAGCCTCGTACTATAATTATGACCGAGTGTAATGACCCGTAAAGTCACTTTCTCGGACATTCGTTGCCCCTCCAACTGTTGAGAACCTACTAGCTGCGTATGCACGCTAAGATTTCAAGTATAAAATCTACGATAATGTTGTCAAAATAGTAAAAGTGCATCGATTAAGAGGTAATGATTATCTTTTTTATTGCCTTCGGGTGATCACAATTTACTTTCTCGTCCGGTTACGTGAATCTAATAAATTCGACCGATAAATATGAATATTAATATTTCCGCTTTAAATTTGGAACGCATGAATAATTTAGAACAATACTTTATCAACGTAATAAATATTAATTAATAATAAAAAACAATGATCATGTTGTTGAAACGATAATATGACATAACATGGCGAAAATTCAATTATAAAGACTTAATGATATACTTAATGTGCCATGTATTTGTATCAGTTGTATTTTACTCAGTGAAACTCTGACACAAAGTAGAGTAACCGCAAACTTAAAGGAAAAAAACTGTATACATATTATTTTTCCCATCTAATCTTTCATAGCGTCAGTTTTTTTTTCATTTTTTAACTACCCCAAATTGAGATAAAGTGCATAGTGATTCGATGCAGTTATGGTATAGTAAAGAAAAATCTAAAACAAAAATTCAGATATGTTTCACTCTCACGGCGAGTAAATATTCCACAATTTAACCCAAAGCTGTGAGCATTTTTGACAAACATATAATATGGGCCCATTAGAGGTGAAGTGAGACAAGTGGTATTTAAGAAAAAAATAAGTTAGATGTGTTTTAATATTCTACACCTCTTAAAGTATTCTTAAAGAAAAGTAACCTCAGATAACACACATTGCAATAGTGTTATCTCCGTAAAGTAAAAATATGCAAAATACCAAATAAAGACGTGATTGTACTTTAAAGTTTAAGAAAAAAGTTTTACAAGTTTACTAGTTGGCTCACTTAACCTCTTAAGGGCCCATATTATCATATTATGTATGTTTTATTCGATATGTTCGCCTTTAATTATGGAACTTACAAATGTTGAAAAATTCAAAGATATATTGACTGACAATCTAAATTATTATTAATTAGAAAAAATTAAAGACGGTTTCGTTTTTTTAAGTATGTATATCTGTAGATAGATAAAATACATCGAGAGATTACAAAAAAAAGGAAGTATTGTATTGAAAAGGCGCTGTACAGCGCATGCGTGCCAGTGCAATACGCTTGTTAATACAACGGCAAAAAATGCGGCTGGCTAATTGACAAGAACTAATTTAATGTTTTAATGTAATACCAAGTCGTATCTGCTACAATAGGAAGCAAAACTGCACAGCCAAACTTAATTATAAAAATAATATACGAAATATAATTTATCATTGGCATCAATATCGTTAAGCGAGTCCATGTCACTGACACATACTCACAGTCTATCCCTATACCCCTCTGTCATGCACGCACACTTTCTCGACAATCAGCTGCTCTCGCGATTAAATCAGCCACTCGGTCAGATATATGTACATACATGTTCTACCAAAATGAGCTGAATCAGCCAATTAGAGCGCCGCTTTGTACAAATTGTACCGCTACGATGCAGTGAAAACACGTGTACATATGCACCGGGTTCAACATTCGCCAGAACCGACCACGAAACCGCGTATATTATATTATTGTTTAAATAATTCAGAACCAACACGCGGTTTGTTTTGAGTTTTGAATCGTGATATATACTCTAGAAACTCGATAATATTTATTTGAGAGAGAAGTTGGTAGCTTAACGTTTTATTTAACTGTTGATATTAGGGAAATTTCTCAACATCGCCAACAAAATAAATAGTTTAAATCGCACACTAGAAAGACTGGGGCTGCACTCAGTCACAACTAGGGAATCCAACCCCGGAGTCTTTTTGTCCTTTTATCCTCAACATAAAATCGTGTATAACTTGAGAAAAGTTTTGTTGTCAGAATTTTTCATTATTTCATTTCCAATTCCAAAAACCCGCGAATTTTCTCAAAATGTCAACGTGACTCGTTTTTTTTTTAGCTCTTCGAAGAATTTGAAAATCTCAATCCCAAAATTCTGGGATCGCGACCATACCAATCCCGGGATTTCGGGATCACAAAAATGGACGGGATCTCGGGATTGGAAAGTCTAGTCACAACACTCAAAGCGATTTATTTTAATGAAACGTTTCCTTTTTTTATTAAGTAAAAACATATTTTCACTTTTAACTCGTACACTGTCAATACTTTGGTGAAAAGGCGTTATAAAAAATAAACCACTCTTTTGTACTAATTCTACATTTATAAATAATAAATATTCGTGATGAGTGAAACCGGTCCTGATCTTAATAAATATATGTGGAATCAGTACAGGAGTGTATTATTTATTATTCAAGGTAAAAACAGCCAATACTCAGTACAATAAGTACTGTTTGAGGCAATGAATAACAAAAAATCCAATCCAAGATAGAAAATACATTATTTTACTTTTTGCACTCTATTTATTTACGACGATTGGATAGTGTGATATCAAGTTTCACCTTTTCAGCGCCTGTCGAAAAAAACACGGTTTATACCCACAGAGTTAAAAGACATCTTCTCTGTCGCTTTCTAATAGCAAAATTGCAAGTAGAATTTAAACACCTACGTAAAGTGTTATTATTTTAAAAACCGGAACATTACATGAGAGTGGCTTAAATATACAAAAGTATAGTATGAAGTCAACAAACACCTCCTCCTTAAGTATCGTATCTTCAAAATCGGCACATTACAGGAGAATGATTAAAAGAGACCAGCTGTAAGCCCGTTGACCTCAACGGGGGGATTTTTGTTGCATTTTTAAGTAGTCAGAAAATTACAAACCTATTTATTGAATAAGCCAGAAATTCTAAAAATAAAATAAATATATCTCGGGGCATATATCGACAGGGGATATATGCCCCGAGACGTATTTCGGGGACAGTCATACAGACGGACGGACATTGTCGACTATTAATATATAGATAGAAGTATGTCAAGTTTTTGATCGTTTCACAACAAATATGAGATGTCCATCGTCAATTAAAAATATAATTTGTTACAAAACGATCAAAAACTAGACTTAGAACAAACTTTTCTCTCTTTGGGTCACTCTCCTGCAAGTGCCAATTTTGAAGTTACAATACTTTACGTAGCAGGTGTAGATTTCATATTACTTGTCGTAGTCCAGGTATGCATAACCAATTCGAAGAAATAATCATTTTTAATCGCTCAGTTAACTAAATGCTGTAATTATTTTAGTTATAAAAATGTTGTTATTAAATTTATTAATTATCATATAAAATTTGAAGCGATTACGAAAAAACTCTTATTCTGTCGGGCGGGTTGTGCGTCGGTGAGTTAATTAAAATAATAGCATCAAAATCGTGATACTCAGAAAGGCAACTAATTTCGTAAACCAGATTCAAAATTAACCGCAAAGTACTTGCTCTACATTCTGCAATACGAAGTCGAAATTTTATTGCGCGAGCTGATGCTTCTGCGGCAGACCAAATACAAAATTTACATATTTATATTTTTAACGTTATTTCAGCACATAAAAATTATTTTCTAGCAAGTTCAGTGTTTTACTTAAAATTCAGTGACATAACATAGAATTAAAATATTCAAAATTAATTGTTATTCTATCCTAGATATTCAACGTAATTTTTTATTATGCTTAATTATGCGACTCAAATTGAAACGAAACCTTTGATCTCATATGCATATTTTTAATAAATTTAAACGATGGATTTTGATCGATGTTATTGAGTGGTATAAAGGCAAAAACAGCTTTCTATCACGTAAAAAAAAACATTACAAATTAATTTAATTTATGTGTGCCATAATTTGCAGAAGAATATTGTTATTCACACCAAGTTGATAAATGTATCGGGCAGCCATTTTGTTTCATGACTTTTTTGTGTGGGAGAAAACATTAATGAACGGTTTTATATGAAATAATAAAAAAAAAACTCACAAGCTGCAGAATTTTTAGCTCTACGATTTTGCATTCATATATTAATTTTCTTTTCTAACGTGGACTAATCTAATGAAAGTAGATTAATGAATATTAACTTAAGGGATTTCTAAATCAACCAATCCAACAATGCTGCAATTAAAAAAAAACTATAATAAACTACACTAAAAAAATGAGTCAGATTTGCGGAGTACTGCGTATTAGACATTTGTTAAACGAAAGATTTAACGTTACTCACCGCCTTTAGAGACAGACAGCCACGTCAAATAAATATCTAGCGCAAAGTTTAACGGAGTACTCACTAATACACATCGTTTGGGAGGCAACGCGATGAATGTTTGAGCACCATCGTAATTGCTAAAACTTTCCAAACTCACAATAATAAACCACGGTGCATGTTAGCAGTGCTGAGTAACAGTAGAGGACCAGCGGTGCTCAAAGTCTGCGCGGAGCCACGCCTAGTAAGAGCGGCAGTGTTTCCAGGGAACGTTCCCACAGGAACATGCATGTCATACAAGTACATACAAATTTGATAATCTCGCCGCTGAGAAACATACAAACGGATGGGTTAACAGAACTGGGATTGGATTTTCAAAGTTGTTCACTCATTACAGTTTGCAGTTGCTTTAAAATCATAATAGAGTGATATTTTAGTTAGTACATCTTAATTCTGATGCAGCGGTAGCCAACCGGTGGTGATTAAAATTCGGAATCAAGAAATTTTTGCTCGGTGATTTTAAATTCTAGGAATTCAGGGATTTTTTAAAACAAGAGATTTATGCTAAAGGAACTCTCAGCCCACCTAAAACAGTTGCAGTCCAGAAAACGCAATAGAAAGAGAGCGTTGGGGCTTAAATTTCTTCATTCTACCGACTGTCGAAATAACTTAAAACTTGACAGAAATGTTAAGAAAACATTTCTTAAACGAACAGACTATAATATACAACAAGCGATGTTCGGGAAATGTCTATATATAAAACATATGATTTTATTACATGTTTAAGCATTCGAATAAATATAAAACATTTTTATAACTTCGGCGATAACTTTTAGAAAGATAATTTTTACTACATATAATTAAATTTGATAACTTCGTTACTGTTACAACGTGTTTCGCCTCTTTAAGAAGCACTAGCTGTAAGCCCGTTGAGCTCAACGGGGGGATTTTTGTTGCATTTTTAAGTAGTCTTAAAATTACAAACCTATTTATTGAATAAGCCAGAAATTCTAAGAATAAAATAAATTCCGTCTTTCTTGACGTCATCGAAAACGGGACCGACAGACGGAAAGACGGACATTATCGACTATTAATATATAGATTATTAGATAGAGCATCGCAAGGTTTACGGATAAACATAAAAATAACTCTAATTTATAAGTTATCAATTACTAAAATCTAAACAAGGGATGCCAAACTCACATCACTTGTTGGCCAAATAAAGTAATGCACGCCTCTGATGTCAAACGGTAATTTGGACGCTGCGCATCACAGTAGATTAGTTAAATTTTCATCAGTTAACTTGTTTTCGAAACTTTGATTTTGCGATTTTTAACATTGAGAAAAATAACTCGCAGTGATATGTTGTGCCAAATGTAGTCATCAACAATCACTTGACAATGCTCGCCATGAGCGAAACCGGTCCCGATATTGGTAAATAAAAGTGGAAGTAAGTACAAAGGCATATTGTGTTTTTTTTTTAACATAATGCCTTTCTACGAAGTGTTGACAGTGAACATCCTAATAGCCAGAGCAGTGGAGTCGCGTAAAAAAAATACGACTCCGACTCCGAGAAAATTTTACAATAATTTCATTTAACTGATATATATTGGTAAAAACACAATATTCCTTTGTACTTCATTCCACTTTATTTAATATGTCAGGACCGGTTTCGCTCATTACGAGCATCGTCAACTGATAAGAAATTTAATATAACAATGCTATTTATACAAAAATGAACAGTTATAAACAACAATTGGCATTGAAAAGAAATTACCAATTACATTAAAAGTGATTCTAAAATAGCACAAAATTAAAATGTTTAACACATCTAACATATAATTAAAAGTCATCTCAGATTAATAAATTTAGAATGGGGATTGAAAGTAATTACAAACATAATTAAAATTTGGGAATTCTTTGACAAAGTGATACAATGAAAATAATGACATTAATAATGACATTAATAGAGTGAATAGGCTTAATGATAGTTTCCTATTTTTCCCCGCTTCCAAGTAGTTGGTGAGTGTACACCCTAAAAGTGATATATATTGGTAAACATTACCATCAGATCATCTTTAGCATGAAATGTCAACGCTTTTAACTATTTTGTTTAAATACAGATCATTGAATATAGTTTTCAAAAAAAATTCGAGCCGCCCATTTTTCGCGACTCCGACTCCACAGCCCTGCTAATATATATATCAGATTAACACTACTTTAACGAAGGAAAATACAGTTTAAAAAAATCTTCGTTGGCATATTATTTCCCTATGCGTAATACGCGCATTTTATTTGAAAACAAATCTGTTTAACCACACGCTAAAAGGTTTGATTAAATTACAGTTAGATTAGAAGACAAGAAGTCACTGGTGCATGGCCCTTTTAGCCAGAATAACGGCTATCTCTAAAAGTGGTTTGGCTGGTTTCGTTTTCAATGCCGCACCCGCGGACGTGGCGGGCCGGTGAAAGTTCCCGTGGAGCGGTTGGCTGACTGTAAGCAAGTATGTACCCGCCGAGCACTATTGTTGCCGTTTCGCGAGCCGGTTTGCGGCGGGCATGGCGCACGCGGCTCGCTGCGTTCAATGTCTCCCTTAGTGACGACGGAGATCTACTTAACAGCTGTGAACGAGCAATGAACTCAATAGCCGGACCGTCTGCCGCGACGGCGTCAAACTGGTTAAAAAAATATTTGTTTCACTTTCAATAAAAACGACGATAGATAGGGTTTAAAATAAAATTTACATAATTTTATTCAATAGAAATTAACACTTTTATTTTTTTTAATAACCGAACCGGTTTCAACCATTTTCATGCGATACAAAAATATATCGACTGTGGAAAGGAAAAAGGACACAACCCACAGTTTTTTCATAACAGCTTTTTTTCAATAATCACAATGAATCAAACATGATACACGCTCTTTTAAAAGGATGCAAGCTGCGAATTCGTATCTGAATTTAGCTTTTAAGTTTGAAAAAGATGACCTTGTAAATAGTTAAAACCAAGAAAAAAGACTGAAATTAAGGTTTTTCCTGGACAATTTCTAAATTAATATTAGATTATGTCAATTAAACACCAATTAAGAAGTCCTCATGCACTTCAAGGTTGTGTATAATTCATAATTTGCATACGGCCCAAAATCATCAAAACACGTTTTTGGCGCCTCCTGTAAAATTTTACATGTGTGGGCTGCGTCCTTTTTCCTTTCCACAGTCGATATTGATACAAGTAAGGTTGTCTAACCCGAATCAACCCGGATCTGGATTCTTAACCCTTGAGTGCTGATATCCAGAACTTTAATTGTTGAAACGCAAAATTCATTATTATATCACCAGTGGTGTAGTGCTTACTTAAAAAGTGTAGGAGGGCTGATTAATTATTAAATATAAATCTTCTCTTTACAGCAGTTACCAATTTCCGCATCAAAAAGTTTCCTATAAAATGTTCTTCCGACACATTAACATCCTTACAAAAATCATTATATTATAATCGTAAAATTTTCAAATCGTCTAGAAAAATGTGAGAGCGCCGACCCCACGCGCCCAGCCCCACTACACCACTGTTTATTACATGATGCGTTTTGTATGCACAGTGTACCTTTATTAAGCGAATAAAGAACATTCTCACAGTCTACAAACCGGCATTCGGGGAGTATTTTCATACGTTGGTGTTCCTTAAATCTACATGTATTAGTGCTTGTAAAATTGAAAGTAGTAATAAAAATATATTTTTTAATGTTTTTAATAAATTTGATGTTGGCAACGAACCGGGACCCGTCGGTTTCCAAAATATATGACCCGCAATCGACCGGTTTTCAGAACTTCTAGAATCTAGATACAGTCTTGATTTATCAGAACTTATTTTATTTTTAATAAAAAAAAAAATTGAAAACGCACAACTACGTGACAATTAGCTAATTACAAGTCGTTTTTTAACCTTACATTCTTCCTTTGAGGTAGAGCGACTGAGTACTGAGCAGTTCCCGTAGAATATTTTTATTGAAATACCTACGCTCTATTAGGAGTACATAAGCCTTACATTGAGAGCAAAAATGGTTTTAAAATGTATTGTTTTTAAAACTGTATTTTTATTTTTGTAAGTAGAGCAACTATTTGTAAAATTAATGACTTAGTTTTATCAATAAAAATCACGATCAAACAGCCGGTTGTAACAAAACAACATTTGCAATGCCAAGGTAGACTGGTTTCACAAAGCATCGCAATTTCGTGAAACACTTTTTACTCGACGTATAACACTTTCGCGCCGTTCTATTCCCAGGCGCACAAGTCGAAAAAACTAGGCCGCCGATGTTCATTTGATTTTATTATCACGCAAAGTACTTTCGTTTACACTACAGCATAAAAACTCGAACTATCACACTCGATGGAAAAGAATTGAGCACGCCACAATTTATCGGTTACTTTCGACAGCCGAATCTGTATCTTCCTTGAACTTGCCAACAAACAGTACGAATTAACAGCCATAAGCCTCACTTAGATCAACCGAGTACGTGACTGAGCGTCCTCGGCCGAGCAACAATATTGACCGAGTAAACGTCTACATGCGCATAAGTTTCTTTCAGCAATTAAGAATATTTTTACGTGCGTTTTGTTCGATTCAATAACACTCGTCACACACCTGTTCGCACAAAACGTGAGCGAGGGCGTGTAGAAATGGTTTCACTCGCTCGCTCGAATCATTCGTGGGATCGCTCGGCCGAGTCCCGTGCGTCGCGTTCAGATTGCTTTATACATATTTGGCCGAGTTCACTCTCTCTACTACAGACTTTATCCTCTAGCGTACCGCATAAAACAAATTATAAAGGCTTCGGGCCGCAAATAAAAAAATAATAAATAGTATGCTCAATCCTCTTTTACACGGGGAAAACGTTCCATGTGAAACAGCCGTGCAAAAAAAACTGCCTTACATTTATTAAATACATGTTTTGAGTGAAAAAAATTAATCGTGTGTATGTGTATAATAATTACAACGCAATTATTAACATAACTTTTTCTAAAATAATTTCTCTAGTGGGCCCAATTATGATATCTTGAGATTACATTAAAACGTGAAAATGTATGGAACGTTTTCAGTTGTCATTAATAAATATTTTTGTTGAAACTTAGATAAAGGTTTTATGATTAAAAACGTTTTTGATTAGATTTGAAAATATTATTTAATTCACATTAGACGGGAATGACTTATTTATTCAAATCACTGCTTGCAAAATATCAAATAAAAATAATATTTTTTAGTAAACTTTCAAACATTAAGAAAAATACCATCAAAATTGATAATAAAATAAACAAAATAATTTATTTTCTATTATAAAATAGCGTACCCTAGAGCAAGAGATAATGATAAATTGTATTAATCGCTGTGAAATTTCATGGTAATTCAAACAATTTGAATATTCAGTTTTTATAGTCGAGTACCTATTAATATGTAAATGGAATATTATAATACTAAATACGTGAAATATTTCACTAAATATTTTAAATTGCGTTAAATATTCATGTTTCAGATAAATTGGGATAAATATTATAATGAACATTTTAAAGCGAGGCGAAAATTTTGTTTATCATCAAACGGTACAAAATGGCTAGTTCAAAAATAATTGATTAGGTGAAAAAATTCTTTTGATATGGTAAAAGAAAATTTGATAATAAATTAATAATTGCCATGACTGGCGTAATCATACTTCAGTGTCTGGATTTAATTGTAAACGAATTAATTATGCTGACAGTAAGTTGAGGACAGTGTCGGTATGGTGTAGGGCCTCCCAATCCCGGATCCTGAAATCCCGGGATATCGGGATTGATGATAAGTGCAAAATTCTCGAAAAGTTTTTGACAATAGGCAACCCGGCAAAAAAAATAAAATCCACGTGAGACCTAAAAATTCATTTTGGGAAATCCGCAATTCTTAACTTTTTGAAATCGGCATGCTAAAAAAAGAGATTCCTCGAAAATACTTTCTAGTGGTGCCAGGTATACTAAAAATATATTTGTTTTATTGACAATATAAATAAGTACGTAGATAACATATTGCACTCATAAGCAGCACCGTCACAAACCAAAAAATATCAGTTTTACTCTGTTAATGTCAAATCAACAACCTGGTCTGGATTTATTATAATGTAATACTATCATGTCTCTAGTTGGTACTATTTTTAAGCTATACGAAATATTGCTGTATTTTGATCTCAAATATTTTCAAAATATCTAGAACAACAATGATACAATTAAAATATGATTATGTTCATTATGACACAATCCAAATGCTTGGCTTAATTACGTTTTAATTTATGTTGAGACGAAGAAGAAAAAATCATGTTAAAAACTCAAAATACAATTTACTCACAACATGACATTTGTGATTGTACGACGTACTCATTACATCATAGATAATGCCATTAAGTATGTACAGTAAAACCTGACGTAATTGGGGGTGTGAATCTCATAAAAAAATAGGGATTTGGTTTTTTCCGCAAAATATGCAAAACTAAGATTTTCCTTAGTTTTGCAAAAAAAAATATTTACACAATATTTAGTTACAAAGTGATAAAATGCAAAGCGCGCCAAAATCTCACACATATACAGTCGCCCGCTATTCGTGTCCCGTGTTGAATACACAGACGCTAGCCAACATTTGACTGTATGCGCGGCACAGACGACCGTCTCGTAGTAACGACAATGAAATGCGACAGTTCAATTGGGAGATTTGCGGCGAATATTTAAAGCCAGCGCGTAATTCGGGGTAGTTAATTGTTTTTTTTTTTTGTATTTACAGTTACTAAGTAGAACTCTGTTTTACAAAAGTGATAAAAATGTGAAGACCAACAAGAATAATTAATTGACATTATCAAATTCGGCTTCGTGTAATCGTCAAAACATTATTGAATAATGCAGGTGGAATTGTTATGAATACATTTCTGATTTAGTCCTATAATTGTTTGTCAATCAAAGCTAAAATTTTTAAAGAAAACCTTAAATGAGATTGTAATATCACTTTGAATTGTATTAATGTTTTATTTAAGAGATACCATGAAAAATGCGACAAAGAAATAAAGCAAGTTAAAAACCCCAAATGCGATTTACTCAGAACATGACATTTGGGATTGTGTCGATGTTGTTTTAGAGATATTTAAAAAAGAATACATTTACGACGGAATACGTTTTTAAATTATTCAGTTGAACTTACGTAAAATTTTCATTAAAATAAAAAAAAATCTGTTATCATTTAAATTTAAGCCGAGTACCTCACTTTGCGGTATTTTATATCAAATTCAAATTCATTTGAACTAAATAATCAAACAACCTTGACAAATCGCTAAAAGGCTTGAGAATAGTTTTGAAAAGTACGGTAAGTCGTGTTAAATAAATAAATTATTCTACAAATAAGCTTTGAAAAAAATACGATTCAAAATATTGTATTCAAACATTAGTTCAGAATTAAAATTTAATAGAAAACATTTATAAAGATATTACCATCGAGTTACTTAGTTTACTTTGCCAAGTAGTGATAAGTGAGAGAAACATTTATTTATTCGGTAACGAAAGGTTAATAATGTTAAGTACACTAAATACGCCAGCGAGAAATGACATTTAAACAAACATCTTTGACTTTGTATTCAATTGAATGGGCACGTAGCAAATTGAGCTTTTCCAAGCGCACGATTTTTGCTTTTGAACGAGACAATAATCAACGAATTCGAAAGCTAAAATAAATAAATGAGACAAAAAAATTGTATATTTAAATTGTATTGTATGAAAAGTAGGACTGTTCACATAACGAACTGAGAAATAAGTTATTTAAGATAAAATGTCTTAAAAATAATCGTTTATCATTTATAGGGAAAAAACGTTTTTCTAGAAATACAATATGAACATTTATATCTACAGCCTAAATTAAAAGTATTGCATCTACTAGTACTAATCATTATGTACTGATTTTTAAAGTATTCATATCAGATGTTGGGACATAAGAATGACTGCTTGCTTAGCTATAAATTATAGTTTATTAATTTAACTTTTATATAATAAAAAAAGTTTTTTATTATAAACCTAACTATACTGTGAATGAAATAAAATGTCTGTGCTCACAAAAATATTACCTGAAGGATTTACAGTACTAGGTAATTGAAACAGTAGGTTGGAGTATCCCAATGGAATGTTAAATTTATTTCCATTTAAGTATTTCAGAATAAAACGTTTTTTGTTAACACGTACACCCCGATTCATAAATCCTTTTTTTGCACGTCTTATTTTTTTACACGATTTCGAAAAAACACGGTCAAATGTAATGATTTTTCGCACAGTTGTTTTACATGGAACGTATCCTTTGTATGAAGGATGATTTAGTGTACTTTAATATTAGTTTTTCTTTGCGACCCTATCACATTTTTTAGAATGCGGCCCACTAGAAGTAATAGTTTGTGCATTTCTCGTTTTTTTTTTTTTTTTTGAAAAATTGCCACCTTTCTACTTGTTTATTTGGCTGCAAAATGTGCCTGGCCGAATTATTTTTAAGGCGGTTTCTTCCGATCGATGTGTAAATCATGCCTTATCTACCGCGTAATTCAAATTTTATCTTTAGTCACGCACAGACCTCTTCTCGCAGAAGTTAAAATCGTGGCTTATCTAGTAAAACGTTGATAACAAGTGCAAAGTAGTTAGTTGGCTATGCGTTATGAAACAATGGGACTATGAACTTTTCTGAGTTAATACAACATTACTTATCGTTCAACTCGGAATTCAGAGAACTAAATCCTTCCTGTTTGTAATTTTTTCGCAAATAAAATTGGTATTTCAGATCACGACTGGTATTAGCAAGAAGTAACACATATTAATAGGGTAAAAATATCAACGTATTCTAGTTCTAAAGTTTTTTTTTATATATTTACGCGTTGATAGCTATATCGGCTATTTCAACGATAAGCAGTCTGAGGTTTTTAATTCCTAATTAAAGTCCTATTATCCTAATTAATGTTTTAAAAACCCCAGACTGCGTATCGTTCTTTGAAACACTAGAATCACATTTAACAAGTGCAATATTGTAATTATAATTTGAATTAGGATGTTAGAGTGAATAATAAGATACATTATGTATTTATTGATTTGACATTTACTTGGTAGAACGCCATTTTAAAAAGGTAAAAATATCAAGGTATTTCAGTTCTACAGTTATTTATATGTTATGTGTTGATAGCTATTCCGGCTTTCGCCATCGTCAGAACTATGCTTTAAATGTAAATTTGCTTAGCTATATATACTGGCTAAGAAGAGATATACAATGCATCATATTATTCACTCTAACATACTAATTCAAATTCTAATTACAATATTGCACTTATTAAAGTCTTTGTAACACTACGTGTGTTAAAAGTCTTAAACGTCTTTGTAACACTAAAATCACATTTAATAAGTGCAATATTGTAGTTAGAATTTGAATTAGGATGTTAGAGTGAATAATATGATGCATTGTGTATCTTTTCGTAGCCAGTATATATATGGCTGAGCAAAATGTACGTTTAAGCATAGTTCTGACGATAGCGAAAACCGAAATAGCTATCAACGCATAAATATAAAAAAAACTGTAGAACTAAAATACGTTGATATCTTTACCCTATTATGATGGAGTTCTACCAAGTAAATGCCAAATCAATAAATAACACATATTATATGAGCAATATTCTTTTATTATATTGTATGTATAGAATATAATAATATTTCACTTTCCTTTCGATCCTTCAATAACTGGGCGTAGCGAGAGCGATAAGTTAACCACTGGTCGGTTTCCTATCCTTATTCTTATATCCCTACTATTCTCTTTGGAAATTAGAGGTTGATCGACTGACTAACAAACAGTTCTCGTAGAAAAAAATCTGTTGAGATACATACATTAGGAAGCCATATGTTCCACATGGATAAAAGAATTGGAGTACTGATTCAAAAGAACATAATTTCATTTTAAACGTCACAAAAATCCTCTTAGTTACCATGCAATTAAGGGCCAAAATATGATCTTATAATGAAAACTGAAAGTGTGTTTTTCTCTGTTTAGAAAAGGTGGATGTGGTCATTTTTGATCTCCAGTTTATCATATATTATATTCCGTAATACTGTTTTGAATCCCGACTCTAAATATCAATAAATAATTTTGCAATCAACTGTTATATTATCACTATTCTTGACCAATGCTACCTTTAAGAAGAGAGATAAGCTGCGCGAAAAATTTAAAGGCAGCGCGGGCCAATCCAACAAATGCGCGGCATAATTTGTCATTATTGATATAAAATAGTGTTTTTTTTTGTATTTTGATTTACTCAATTAAATAAAATATCATCGATAATTTTTAAATAAGTTTTTACAGCCAATTGTATTCAATAAAAAAATCTCGTATTTTTTTTTTAAACAAGCCAAATTAAAAAAATAAGCAGAATAAAACAAATAATCAGTCGCTAATATTTGTTTCTAGTATTTTACGTCGATCCTTACAACTAATTCTAATATTATATACTACATTAAGATAAATTTCTTTAATTCCAGTTGAATTATTCTAATATTTAATATCTAATTTATTTCGGTCAATTATTATGACTCCAATTTATAGTTGTTGCCGAGTGCTCACCAACCTGGAATGAATGCGCGGAAGTCTTAAAACTGCTTAGCGGGATCATTGGTCCTGACCCAGGTTTATCCTTCTATCCCTACTCAGCTACTGCTAACATGCAGTTGTCGTAGAAAAACTTCGGTTGAGGTTTACTCTATATATGCTCTACATTGGAAGCGGAATTTCTATGACACACCCGATCTTAAAAAATAGGGTGTACCTAAAACAATCATCTTACAATTTGTCATTCATCATTAGCCATATCCTTAAATAAGAAAAACTCATTAGAAATCGAAAAGTCAGCACAGGTATAACTTTCTATCCGTATACGTTATGATGAAGTTATAATTAATTAAAACCAATATAATGG
Source organism: Himalopsyche anomala (assembly GCA_031772345.1). Classification (NCBI taxonomy): domain Eukaryota; kingdom Metazoa; phylum Arthropoda; class Insecta; order Trichoptera; family Rhyacophilidae; genus Himalopsyche; species Himalopsyche anomala. The sequence goes on along the minus strand of CM062841.1, from coordinate 8,573,111 downwards.
TAATAAATTTATATTATAGTGTCACTGTTGCTTTGGAATTAAATAAACATGGGCATCACATTAAAAGCTGACAAAAAACTACTAAGTAATTAATGTTTATGGGTTCGAAACAGAATGGCCCTTTCTAGTGCGGCGCCGACCCAAATTTCATCCGAAAGAATTGAGAAATGCGAAAGAGAAATTAATATCAGTGACAGAGCACCTTTAATTTATACAACCAGCATAATATAATATCAAGGGCTTAATTAAATATTATGCTATTCGTAGTCATCAAAACAAACTTTCATCGATTTTTTTGTCTAATAAACAATAAACAGTCAACAGATTTTATAATATTTTACTTTTTTGTGTAATTAAAAACATTATTTAAAAATCCTACGCCAAATACTATGACTAACAATAAATTAGTCATAAAAGTTAGTATAATACATAGTAAGTTGCGCATAACGCCATCGTACTGTCTATAATAATTGCGTACACAATGAGATTATTGAATGTCAACTATTTGTCTGGAAAAACTCAATTGGTGAATTTATTGCACCAGTTCGGCAAAAGCAGCATTTTTATTTTATTTTTATCGGTTATTGAGAATGCAAATTTAAAGCCGACGACTATTTTTTTAAACTTTATTTGTCGATCAGATCGGAAAAAATCCATCCATATGATTTTTAAGTTTATAATTATCCATGTACGGTCCATGGCTCAGTGGTAAGTGTTGTGGACTACCGTGCCGGATCTCACGGGTCTAAGTCCCAGTACGAAAAATATTTTTTCGATTGATTTATTGATTTCCGTTCGAAGGTATGGGTGTTTGTGATGTCTAAAAATTCCCTCCCAACCCTTTCCGATCCTTTAATAACTGGGCGTAACGAGAGCCAACCACTGGGCCCGTTCTAGCCTTATCCTTCTACCCCTACTACTCTTTGAAAAAAAGAGAGGTTGAGGGACTGAGTAACAAACAGTATTCGTAGAAAAAAAAAACTTCTGTCAAGATACCTCTATTAGGAGGCCATATGCTCCATATTGGGAGCGAACATGGATGAAAAAACTATGTAACATAAAATATCGATGTTAGGTAGAGCCTTACTTCTAAAGCTCAGTTTTGCTGTATATTCAAAACTATCAATTTGCTAAGTTAAGTAGGGTATTTCAAACAGTCCAAAATAAGTACATATAATACTTTGCGCGCGGGAATAGCCCTACAGGTATATAATAAATGCTATATGGCGGAAATTCAGGAAGATTTTAGTCGAAATGAGTGACTTGAAACTGCTAATCATAGCGATGGTTATGAAAGTTATTTATGTCACCTCCTACTCGCATGCCGGATGCTGTCAATGACTGACAATACGAAATAAATTCGGCAGATGTGAAAGTGGACCAGTAACAAAATGCAGGTTTCTTCTGTGGACGAACTTTTTTGTACACAGCGTTCAATGTTTTGCAGCCGTTCACGTCATGTTCTTGCCAACGAAAAGAAAGTGATGAATGTATGTAGTAAAAGTCACTTTAAACGAACATTGAACGAATTTTACAAATATGCTTGAAAAAAAATCGAAATCACAAACACTCAATTCGACGACGGTGCCAGTGAAATAAAATGTTTTAAATAATATCTAAACCACAAATAATTACTATAGCAATCAACTTCACGAGTGTACTTGACGGAAATATGCCAGGTAACATTACCAAATCACTACCAAGTTACTAAAATTAAATTGTCATACTGACTCCATGAAACAAAAGGACATAATTATATTAGTAAAAACACAATATTTCTTTGTACTTCATTCCACTTTATTTAATATGTCAGGACCGGTTTTGCTCATTACGAGCATCGTCAACTGTTATCGTCAGTTGACGATGCTCGTAATGAGCGAATATTAAATAAAGTGGAATGAAGTACAAAGGAATATTGTGTTTTTACTAATATAATGCCTTTCCACCAAATATTGACAGTGAACACCCTAAAAGTGAAAAAGGACATAACCCTCACTTTTTAAAAAATAGCGTTTTTAATGGTCAAAACGTATGAAGCTCAATACACGTTATATCAAAAGGATGTAACTTATATAACCTGCAAATTACACAAAGGATTTTTTTAACAATATACGAAATCAACTCTTTGCACTCGAATGCCGCCTTAGAGGCGGCATTGAAGTTTTCCGTATTATTCGAATGTCGCCACTACGGCGACATACTACTTCAATGTTATTTATACTTTTATTCGTTATTTAACATATTTAATTTTATTAATACATATAATATTATTCCACTAATCGTGTTTGACGTTTATTAAAATAGAATATTAGTTTTTTTTATTCCATTAAACTGTATCTTGTTTTTTAGTAAAAAAAAAAATGCTTTGAGTTGGTGGTATGAACACTCGGAAAATATTCGAGTGCAAGAGGAGATCAAGTTAATAAAGTACCAATGTAGAATGAATGAAAGTAGAATGAGTCTCTATGCAGTCTAACGTTATTTATATTTTTGCTTTAAAGTTGTTTGTATTTATTATTTTCAACCTTTGTACAAAATAATTTTGAAAAAATGTGTATTAAATGCTTTTTCCCTTTTACGTTGATACGTTTTTTCAGCAACAGCACCGGTTTCTTTCAGCATTTAAGTACACGGATGAGCACTTTTAGGTTGTTCACTGTCAATACTTGGTGGAAAGGCATTCTATTGATAAAAACACAAGACATTGAAAATGCTCCCAATGAGCGAAACCGTTTTAAATAAAGTGGAATAAAGTACAAAGGAATATTGTGTTTTCATTAATACACGGATGAACTTGAACTGACGATATTATATACAAGTTCAATATTGTTTTAACAGATGCAAACAATGTTGTTAATTAGTGAGTTTTTATAACGTCATTTAAACATTTATGTGTTAAATACTATTATTTTGACCACTCTACTCTCGCAAGGCCGCCTCTTATAACGGCTTCAGTAGTGGAAAACCGGTCATTGGCACCTTCCGCGGACGCAAGCAGACCAGCGCGTGCACTTGAACTTGCTGTGTCGGTTAGCGATCGGAATTACAATCTTGGGAGTTGGGATCCTGCACCAACCGTTACTAATTATTTCGCAACCATGCATTAGCGAGTTGCTAAAAAAATAGTACTGAGGTACGTGGCCTGTTGCAGAATTGAATGAGACAAATTTCAACGAATATTTAAATTCGGCGATAGCTTTGGATTTTCATTTTTCATATAAACTTTTTTTTGACAGCTCCCTCCTAAACAATCTTCTCTCTAAGACAAGAGGTAAGCTGCGCGGGCCTATTCAACAAATGCGCGGCATAATTTGTGTTTTTTGTGTTTAGCATAAAAAACATGTTCAATTGATAATTTATAAATATCATTTTACATATAAGCGTATTAAACAACTAATCCTTATAATATATACTCCGGTACGATTTTTTTTTCTAATAACTGTAATTGAATTTTCCAAATGTTCAATTTCAAATCTATTTCGGTTAATTAAGGTTATTCAAAAACACTTTTTTTCTACTCATAAGTAGCACACTATTTTTTAAAAAGATGAACCGGTTTTGTTCAACGTGAGGATTATCAACTGATATTCCCCCGATCCTCTAGCATGGGCTTGAAATAACACGGTTAAAATATCGTGTTACACTATCACCTATATTATATTCATAGCTAAGAAATAAGTGACATTAATATTGTTCAAGATACTCCTAAAGATGTCTCATCATGAAATATCAGCAGCGATAGTGTTTTTTCGCCAGCTAAAGACAGCAGTAAGTGACTCGTTTATATAATATTATTTCTTCATGTAACATTGAATTTAAGTTGAAAACTATGTTAATTAATTACTTTTTTATATTTATATCTTGTGTAACTTTTATGCAAAAATAAATTTGAAATAATTTTGAGTTTAAGAATTCCATACTTTGAGTTTATTAGTAATAGAACGCATATATCTATTTTTCAATGACTTTTACCTATGTTTGGTATGATATAATCTTTGCACCTGATCTTTGGAACTTAACCCCGTGCAAAATAATGATCGGTTGAATATGAAATAATGCTAGAGACGAGCGAAACCGGCCCTGATCTTTCAGATGTATTATTTATTATAATACAAAACGCCTTCCTACCAATCATCGACAATGAACATCTTTAATGTGATAAATAAAAAATCTAGATAATTTAGAGTGGTGTGTAAATGTTAAAAGCAGGAACGGCGTTCCGGGACCTTTTTTCTCGTAATTTTAATGTTTCTGAGCAAATATTCGCAAAAAAAATGTTTCGCAACATTGTGATTTTTTAGAGACAAAAAAACGATTGAAAATATTTTTTAAATCATTATTTTGCAAACAAGAAATATAAGCAAAAATTCGAGCTACATAGTATAAATTAGTAAAAAAAAATCAATCTTTCGATGTATTGAAAAGTGAAATAAATCTCCAAGAACTAGAAGAAGACGCGGGTACTTGTGTTATCTAAATTCCAATCTTTTACAACCCAAAAATTAACTGGGCAAACTGAGAGCGATTAATAAATCACTAATCCTGTCGTAACCCTATATTTCTATTCGTACTAAAGGATTGTTGAACAACTGATTAACAAAGTGAACTCGTAAAATGGAGTTTTTTGAGATACCTTTATTAGGAAATTATATGCTCCACATTAGGAACGGACACGGATTAGAAAACGGTTTGGTTAGAGGTACATCTAATTCTCTTTTTGTGCGATTTTTTTAACACGGTTTCAAAATTGCACGGTCAAATGAAATGGAACGTATCCACCGTGCAAAAAGAGAATTTGGTGTATTATATGTTTTATTAGTTCATTCACCTATAATGTAATACTGCATGTAAGTATATATCAGACTACAAAGCAATATATAATAAAAATAGGTAAATTTATTATAAAAACTTGTTATCACAACTCCTTCGTGATACAATGAATTACATATACGCAAATTTAAAAATATTATAGATAATATTCAGAAGACAGTTTTGTAAGGAAAACAGGTTAGTTTATTATTTAATAATGAATAGAAAAACGATAAAATGTGTCACTGTCTAGGTGGATTTTTTATAAATAATTTCATATGTCTATATTATAATGTAAAACAGTTAAAATTTCTGAAACATTTCGTAATACTATTTTTTTTGCAATATGTTTTTTGATTGCGCTAAGATTTGAAGGTCGCATTTCTTACTTGAATATCCTGAGAAATTTGCATTGATTTAAATTAATGTATGATAAATTTACTATTGCATGTTATGATTTTCCGAAAAAGTCAACGTGCTCTGCAATCTATGAAGATCGACCCTGGAAAGGAAAAAGGACGTAACCCAGTTTTTTCAAAACAGGTTTTTTCGAAGATATTTTAGATATCAAATGAATTGTTCCTCATGTTCTTTGACTCTCCATCTCTGATGTTATTAGTTGTTTGTATTCCTTGACCTTCGTTGTAGGCTTCGGAGTCGGATGTTTTTCCGAAGGTGGAGTTGGAGTCAGAAAAACCGAAGAAAAATAATTTGAAGATATTGAAAATTTGATAGTAGGAACTCAACTACGCATAGGCCTGCGTAGTTGAGTGTCAACTTGGTTGGCTTAGCCACAGGCTCAAATCCCAGTAAGGACAGTTTTTATAGATTTCTGTTCGAAAGCATGGATGTTTTTATCCCCCGTCTCACCCATCCTATTAAAAAATACCAGCATTTTTGCATTTTCAAATGCGGTTTTTAAAAGACACGATGTCCCGAATTCGATAATACGGCTATTGCAATCCCTAGATAAAGGCAAGAATCCTAGATCTGTATTGAATAATAAAAACGACTTTTTTTTTTTTTTTAAATGGTAACGACACGATATCAAAATTCTTAAATGAACACAATATTAAGTAAAAATGTCAAAAAAAATCTTTTTTGTAAAAATGTCATTTAAACTTCTCGTGGGTTGTATGAATTTGATTATCGAGTATTAAAAACAATTTCCTTTTCGGAATAATATGTCAAATAAAAGATGTTACGAAATAAATAAATCACAATATTGCTAAAAATATGATTATAAAAAAATATTATGTATAAATACAAAGCCTAAATTAAGCTAAATGGCAGTGCAAAATATGATTTCAAAAGCGACCATCGAACAAAACCAGTGTCCTATTTGCCAACCAAATTAATTTTGCAAAATGAGATTGGTCTCCTAGAATAACACCGCCACAAACCAAAAATGCATGACTCGGTGTGTCTCTAGTTACATTAATTATTGCTGCATTACCAAATACTTTCAAAATATCTATCTATTATAACAACACAGCTATAATTAAAATATGACGTTCATTATATTCCAAAAGCAAAATAAAATTATGTATGCAATGAGTTGATGGTTTGGTTCCATTATGTTTTAATTTATGTTGAGAAAATGCTATTTGACACAAACATTGATAGTATGTACAAACCAGTGCTTTTTATTCATGTTACGCGATGTAACGGCGTTCCAGCACGTTTTTTCTCGACTTTTTAATGCTTCAAACCAATATTCGCATTTTTTTAAATTTTTCCATTGAACACTTTTATATTTTTTACCGTTTAGGCAGTGGTTTTTAACCTTTATGTTACTGCGCCTCCCTTTGAAAAAAAAATATCTTCGCGCCTCCCCATCCTTTATTTCATATAATAATAAAGACACGTTTTAAAGGGTAAATAAATCATTTGAACTGTTCGCACCTCCTTTTACAGTAGCCAACGCCTCCCAGTTTGGAAATCGCTGCGTTAAAGCATTGGTATTTTTTATATCAATCCTTATCTTCTAATCATAAAATTAACAGGGCAAATCAAGAGCGATTAGTTAACCACTAGTCATGTACCGGCCCTATCTTTCTATCCTTACTCTTTTAAAAAAGGGTAGTCTGAGCAACTGACTAACAATAAGTTCTCGTAAAAAAAACTCGACAAGACCTTTTATTTTCAAAAAAAATCACTGATACTAAACTACAATCAAATAATCGTAACTCGTAAATCTTGCAATTTTATGTCTGATGATGCTTCTTAGAGAGGTGATACACGTGTCACATTTTGCAACACAACAAGTGGTATAACGATGTTATCAAATTAATTTTAGAGTTAATTTGAAGATGTTTCCCAAAGAGGTGGAAAACCAATGTTATCCATTTTAATTGTAAAATTGATATTATTGTATTTAACAAAACGCATTAATTTAAAAGCTATTCAAAATGCACTTTATGATGCTTCGCTATTAAATTTATGGATTCGTCGTTGTAAAACAGTAAAATCGTTGGTGAGGTCAGTTGACCTGTATCGCACAGACCAAAGGGGTCATATCCGGTAAATTGTATTAAGTACACAACGTTTCGAAGTAATTTTATTATTCAAAAGACAGCTTGTTCAATTAGACCAAATGCTCTTAACATGTTCCATTTACGAGACTAAATGACAAAACGCTCGTCCCATTTATTGCTTCGTTGTACATTTTTATTGATTTCATCTGAATTTTAATTTAAAAAAATACTCTTATATACACAGTCGAACTTGGTTATTACGAGAAAGATGGGACCGACTGAATTTGCTTGTTATAAGCATTACTCGTTATATCAGAGAATATGTATTTTTAAATGCTTACAAACATACCCACCCATCTTATGGAGACATGAATTATGTGGAGCGGTCACATAACACAAAAAGTACCTACTGACTTTACAAAGCTTGAATTTTTTACATGCAATTTAACCATATGCGTGGATACTTTTCCAATGCTGTCGGCGAAAACACCAATTAGGTGTTTAAACACTTAACTAGTGTCATAAGTAGGGCATCCAATTAACCGGACTTAAACACTAACCGGTTTTCGGTTTTTTTCTGACTAATAAACCGGGTAACCGGTTTAAATCGAAATATCATATATTTTGATTAGGTAGGTATGCAAAAAAAATCGTAGAATTTTTTTAATATTTGGCATAACAGCTAATACTCCAATTTCAAACAAAAAACACGATATTTATCTTAATGGGACTCTAGTTACCAACCTGTTTGCTATGTGAAAACATATTTTATGATTAAAAAAATATACGTCAAATAACAAAAATAGAGCTTGATTATAAAACTCACCAAAAGAATGATGTTTAAATGCATTCATTTTTTAAAAAATATCAACTGGATAAGACAAGAAATCCAACGTTTAGACAAAATTAGAGTAGAATACCAAAATATTCATTGTGTTAATAAATAATTACGAAAAAATGACAAATTATTTAAAAGAGTCTGTTCACAACATGGACAACTTTGAGACATAATTAGATTATTCTACAAAATGTATATATATATGTATATGTCCATGTTTGTTGTATTTTGTGAATTGTTTCCTATATAACGCAGTAAATTCATTATAACACATTTTTCTTTTTGTAAAAAACAATGAAAAATAAGAAAAGAGTATTTTTGATAGAACCCGGTTAACCGGTTTCGGTTTAAGCCGGTTTGGAAGCCCTAGTCATAAGCATAATCCGATCCTGGTGGCATCGGTCTAGTTAACTGCCTGGTCGGATTTCATTGCCTAGGGACGAAAATATTGTTTTGAAACGATTGACACACAAACAGTTTTAAGAAAACGTTTCACGATATTTATTATCTATTCCTCTCGTTTCTCTTTCATAAAAAATATGTTGTACATTGAATCACTAATCTTCTTATGACAACTTAGCGAATACGGTTTCAGTAGAACGCTATCACGGTCGCTTTCAGTGGTCAAAAGTTTGGCCACCCATGATAGGCAAACTTTTAGACAGAAAGGTAACGTTGAAAATTCAAAAGTAGTGGCGGGCCGCAAGTTAATTTCGCAAAAAGAGAATTTAAAAAAATTCTCTTATAATAAACAATGTAGTGACATCATAGTGGGCCGCACAAAAATATACATCGAGTGGTTTTTTGATCAGGCCTGAGCAATACTGCCTTCTAATACAAAATGTCAGCTGCGCGGATCGATCAAATATTAATTAAATGCGCAAAAATATAATGTCTTGTAGTGTGCGCCAACCCGGAATGAGTGCGCGGGGCTTCCTAACGGTTGCGCGGAAGCGCGCGCGCGCAGCTTAGAGGGATTGTTGGGCCTGAGTTATATTAATAATTGGGAAATATGTGGTGATGTTTGCAGTGATGGTACAAAAATACACAAAAGATATTTTGGGAGTTACGTTTCATAGGGTAACAGCCCTGAACTGATGTTGCTTGGCTAAGAAAAATAAATTAGTGCTGCATTGCTTAAATTGCTTGTAATTAAAATTTTGGTTGATTGAGAATCATAATCATATTTAATATCGATTTCCTAGATACTAATTCTTTTTATCATGTAACATGTATTTTTTATCATTTCCACGGCGTAACGTTATCATTCGATACGATTGATAATAATACAATTCAACTATGAATACATATCTGATAAGCATAATGACGGAAATAAATAGTTACTTTGAACTTTCGACTGGTTTAAAAATAAAATATGTAGGTACCTCACATATATTTAATATTATAATCATAGATAAAAAAAATCGCTGACAAAGTTCATACACGTTGGATAGTAAATGGATTTCCAGCAAATACAAATGAGTGTTTTTTTCCATTTCATTTACAATTTCAAATGCTAGTAGGTACCTGCTAACAGTATATTTGTTGTATACCCAATTGAATTTTCATTATTTCAGTAGAACTTCATTGTTATTAAATAAAAGAAATAATGATATAACGGAATGCTAAATTTTACCGATAGCTATAATATTTTTTCAATCGCTGTAGAATTAAATACAATGTAATTGTTTACCTTACAACTATGTTTTGCTTTATTTGTGACCCAAAATTATCCCTAATAAATCAATTAATGGGCTATTTTTCGATTTCAAACAAGATATACAAATCATTATAATGCAAGTATGTTGTAACTATGTACCTTTTTATGTATTCGTTAATATTTATAATTATACATTCATACATAGGTATATTTGTCATTTACAACCCAGACCAAGCTGTTTGGTAATAGTGTACAAAAATGCATTTAGGTTCGTCAGAATTAGTATATTGATATTGGTATGAATTGTACACATCCAATCCTCTTTTTAACACAAGGGAATATGTCTATGCAAAACAATCGTGCAAGAAGGTAAAGTGAGCATAGATTAATTATTATAAGATAAATTTCATAACATTTCACCATGCAATTTTGGAACCTAGTCGAATAATAAACCGTGCAAATAGAAGATTAGTTTATGTATCAATATTTCATGCTAACGAACACAATAATATGTTATAAAAATATACTGTGTCAGCTAACATAATATCTGACAAGTGATATTGTTTAAAAAAATATTGGCATTGAAGTTCTGCAATATACACTTATTTGAATAGTAATAGTATAAAAATCGATATTTTGTTTCCACAAAAATATTATATATGCTGTCAGTTAATGACATACGTAAAATTAATCTTTTCTAGTAGAAGGTATATATATATATATATGTTTTTAACTCACATGCCCATTTTCCGAGTCCCTTGAAGTCGATTCTCCTCGCCCTTGGTCCTAGGAAATTTCTGTATACATACCAACAAAACTTATTCACAAAAACATAACCAAAAATCACTAAAGACACCAGGCCGACCTTCTCTAAAGTGGAGAAACTCATCGTATAGCGAGAAAAAGACTGGTAATTAAGAAAGGAAACGGAGAAAGAAACGGTGCGCGTCTTGATTTATTCGTCCGAAATATCAATCATATCCCAACGCTGGCGTAAAACAGCAAGAAAGTGAAAATTTAACTGGGTTATTTTGATGGCGGACGAAGATGCTGCATGCTACATAGAAGCTAGCTCTGCTGCGCGCGCATCACGAATGACAGTCGCGCTTGCGTCGATCGCAGAAGCTAGCGAACGAAAGAAAGAGAAAGCCGAGTGGGTATACGGAGAAAGTTTGTAATGCAATAATGCCGTGGGAGTGAGTGAGAGAGAAAAACAGCTGATAACATTCGAAATGCGATTGTGCTGAACAACGTGAAAGTAATGCCGACTCCACATAAAATACACACTCGCGCACAGCTACGTCACAAATATATTTTTGTATCAGCTATTCCTTACAGCGTTTAATATTAGAACTCGATATTTGCTTATACTGTTCGAAGCTTCTGGTAAATTCTGACACTAGTGTTTGAATATCTGCGCGTGAAAATTCTATTTAAGTTGGTACATATTATAAAAGTTTGAGCCGCAAGAAAATGTTTATGAATTTTAATAATGTCTTGCAGAATTCTCAAACAATTATTAACGATAAATTACTAAACTAAGCTGATTCATGCGTATAATAATATTTTATCTCATCAACCTAAGTGTTTTTTTTTTATATATAATTAAAACACTGGTTTCGCTCAGGATGAGAATCGTCAACTGAATAATCAGTTCCGTTGATAACTCTCGTCATGAGCGAAACAGGTCCTGATAATTTAAAATAAAATTGGAATTAGTACAAATAAATATTCTGTTTTTTTTTTAATATAACGCCTTTCCACTAATAATGTAAGCTAGCTACGTAATGACTTTCTAAAAGATTTTGTCAGCTGAAAGCTTTGCTCATTTCAAGTTCATCCGTGCACTTGAACGCCTGAAGATGCCAAAAGGCGAAACCCGGGTTGTTAGTGACAAAATTTGTGTGATTGACATTATTTGAACGATTCAAATTGAAAGCTTTGTGTTGGGAAAACAATTAAGAAAAACCCCTTACGAGAATGTTTGGCTTTGAATCATAAACAAAACTCCAATTCTTACCAAGTTGATGTTACCGTAAATTTGATAGAAAGATGAAATAGATTATAAAATAATGGTTGGGATTTTTTACATTTTTAATTGACGAAAGGACAATAATATAAATAATTGATTTTTAATTTGTACTATCAGGTATCAATGTTTGTGTATTAATCTCACTGCGTCCAATAGAAAAGGAAACAACCCTGACCATAATTTTGCGATTTATTTTAAATGTGATATATTTTCAACATTACAGAATATTTATTATTGGTTGATATTTTGTAGGTGTGTGATTCAGGTACGTATCTTCAACTACCAACATTCAACAATAGTTAAAATCTATTTTAACAGAATTCCGGTAATATTGTATAATATGCGTATAAGTCATAGATAAAAAAGCGCTCTTATATTATTATATAACTCATATTTATCATTGTCGTATACATACATAATTTCCTCATTATTATGACGGAGGAATCAGCTTAATTTGTTATAATAAATAGTTGTTTTAAAGCTGTTGAAACACTTTTGATTATTTTGTATGCAAGTTATTAAAAAAACTCGTCCGTAGTAGTTTTTTATTATTTGTTTTCATTTTCGATTTCGATAGAATATTATCTGAATTAACATTTTAAAAATATATTTTTACAGCTGACTGAAGTGGAAACGGAATTCAATATAGAAATACAGATTTGGTCATTTAATTATTTGTACATGCAATCAAATACTTCAATTCTACGTTTTTCAAGTACCTAACTATCGAAAAAATGTAAGTACACTCTGGTCTTTTTTATGCGGTATATACGTTCCACAAAGAATCGCATAAAAAAAACCTTGAGGGATAGGTTCCATTATTTTTGAAAACCGAATAACTTTAAAACCGCATAAAAAGAGACCGGATTGTATAGGGAAAATCTTTTATTATTTATTTATTTTTTACTATGTCCGCTCCAAATGTGAAGCATATGGACTCCTAAAGGGGTTTATCTCAACATACGTGTTTCTACGAGAACTGCTTGTTACTCAGTTGCTCAAGCTCTATTTTTCCAAAGAGAGTAGAAATAGAAGGATAGGGTAGGACAGGACTAGTGGTCAGCTAATCGCTCTCGATACGCACCGTTATAGGATATGATCTGTTTATTCAAGACATCACATACACCCATGCCTTCGAACAGATTTTCATAAATCGATTGAAAAATCAATTTATAAAACTGTTCGTACTGGTATTCGAACCCGTGACCTCCGCAGCTGAAGCCAACGACATTGAACACTCGACCGCACAGGCGGTCAATATATATATATTTTAAATAATACGCAAATGTACTTATTTTATATTTCTGTGTTGTTCATTTAAAACTCATTTGAATCAACAGTGAATAGTGTATGTATCATGTAAGTCGTGGCTGTAGAAACTAAGGCCCGCTGCACATTTCTGCACAGAAATGAAGAATTTTGAATGGTTATCATTTTCAGCACATGTAAAGTATATTAAAGATATCATCGCGGATTGTGAGAAACGATTCATCGATTTTCGATATATTGGATAAGATATTATACTTTTTAGTCAACCTTTGACTTTAGTATAACAAATAAATATAACCGATCTTCAACTGGAATTGTACGATTGGCAAACATACCCTTTTTAGATATTTACAAATTTGAAATAAGAGAATATTTTTACCAGAAGGGAGGTACCCTAAATTTGGGTACTTAAGTCTCAAAATGGGCTAAATTCTCGGAAGTACATACCTTTGTGAAAATACTTTTTCGACCATAAAATTCATTCAATCGGAATACAAATAATGGTTGAAGTTAAAACGCTATAAGTACTGACTCAAAGTAATCACTTTTGAAGTATTATAATAAAAAATGCGGTCGTCGGCTTACCTGAGTAAAATACCTGGATATGTTGGTAAAATATCTCTAAAGTTCTTATTTACGTTGAATTTTGAGTATTAAAGATTTAAATTGCAATAATAAAAAACATAAGTATTGAAACATATATTTTGTGAAGAATGTATAAATTACACTAAAAGAGGGGGAATATAAAGGAAATGCATGTTTACAATGTAAGTACAAAAATCCTACAATAAAGTAAAATTAACAATGTATGTAATTTCATAAGCAATTAATAAAAAAAAAATATTTTAAAAATAAATTAACTTTTTAGCGAGACAATTTGATAACTACTAGTCTTGTCTTAGCCCATATTCTTCTATTCGTACTCTCTTTGAAAAAGAGAGGTTACGCAACTGAGTAATATGCAGTCTTGTTAGAAAAACTTTACATACTTATCTAATACGATGATAATGATAAACTTTTAATTAACTATGATTAAGCTAGGCTTTATATTGCTTAGATTATATTATTATGCATGTATTGTATTAAAATAAAATATTTTACAGTATGTTATATAATAATATAAATGGTGTTAGGTATTTGCTAACGATATTTCTTTAATATTATTCAAGTTAAAGAAGATAATACATTCAAAAATGACTGAAGTCATATTATTTATTCATAGGGTCATTCTTGTTATTCTATGTATAATTCATTGTATGTAAAGTCAGTAGTGTTGAACCTTTTAAATATATGTAGGGTATAGACCAATTTAACTAATATATAACTATCATAATCACCTTATTTACAAAAAGTGTATATGTACAAATATAAACTTTATTGATTGAATTGGCGCGTACTTGGAAGAATTCCATTTTAATCAGATGAAAAGAAAAACAAAGTATTTTAGTTGTACAAATGTCAATCTTCGTTCTAAACTCAACACTATTAAAAACATTGTAACCCACATATTTCACCGAAAGAATTATAATATATTATAGTTAATGTATACACTACGTATAGCTGTAACAGTTAACGTAGTACACACGAGAGAGCAAATGGACACTTTAACTTGTCAACGTGTACCCCAACTAAGCAGGTGAACGCATAGTGTTGCCAGTCACTGTCCACAGCTGTGGTGTTTTAATGATATCTGTCATTTCACATAACCTTAAAAACTTCATCGTTTTGTTGTTATTCTTGCCCTCTTTCTATTCAACATATCTGACATAACCTAACCTAAAGCGTAATTTCACTTATATTTTGACTAGCGCCTGTCAAGTATACTAATCAGTTGCGGATTAAGCACACGAGAGGCTCCAGGCTCAATAAAATTTGGAGACCGTGTTTTTCGGATAACATAAAAATGAAATTCTATGTTAAACCGTAACATGCCATCCTAAAAAATCACGTTCCCTACCATGATGGCATCTCAGTTTTACTTTTTATTGACAATATTTAAACCTAAGTTAGAAGCTAAAAAAATATTTAAAAAATATATTTATGCTAGAATACCTCAAATGATAAATACTTATTGGCGATATTAAGAGAAATATTGAATGATTTAATGGCTCAACTATTTACGATTGCATCATGAGCATGGATGTGTTAAACAGTAAAAATACATAGAAATTCGAACAAAAAGTAGGTATATGGGTTAAATAATATTAGCTATTTTTAAGGCCCCTACAGTTCTGAGGCCCCAAGCGCGAACTTCATTCGCTTATAAGGTAATCCGCCACTGATACTAACATAACCTAAACCTTAATGTCATTTTCTACTCCGTTTAGAGCTCGCCCGTGAGTTTATAACGACACGTAGTTGATTCATTCATTGACTAGTCAAAATAAATGTAAATTGTAATGATGTAAGCTTCAGGTTAAGCTGCTAGTTAATGTATTAGATTCAATAATAAATGAGTACATTAACGAGATTTCACACTTTAACTGTGACAGATACAACAAAATAGATTATTGCTTTTATACATGTAAGCTTAGAATGAATTTAAGAATTGGTTAACCATTTCTCTACAACAAATTACTTCTATTTGCAGCAATGAAAATGCATCATCGACATGTTTGGCAAACATATTCAATTGACTTTATGTGCTTTATGTTTATACGCAGGTGAACCAACGGTTGCATATCAATGGTGTAGTTTCGAATAATTTTGTTTTTGTTTTTGAATTGGTTTTAATATCAACGATAATAATACTATTCATGAGACATTAAGCAGCTACAAGGGATTTTAATCCCTATTATCAGATAAGATCTGGATTTAATATATTTACTGTTAATATTATTTAATACCCACGGCTTATTGATTCCATATACAGTATTTAATTTTGAACAATATATTCTTTAGTTATTGTTTGTTATTCGGTAGGTACGTATATTAATTACTGTTACATCTTTGAGATTTATGGTTAAGCATTCATGTTATTCATGGTGAAGTCAGTTCACGAGATCACCTCAAGCATTTTGTTTACGAATTGTCACGGGATAATCATTGTTACTGCCGAAGCGACTTTTTACTGAAGCAAACTTGATAACATTGCTTTTATTGATCTAATTATATTAAAACTTAGATAGGCATATAAATTATTAATTTTGTAAGCGTCAAAAGTTTGCGTATGATGAGATTCAAGAATAAAAATCAAAAAATATACTGTATTTTTTCCGCAATGGAAATTCAAAAATCAAGAATTCAATGATGAAACACAACTAGTGTGACATCAAAAAAAATCTACAAGTCTGTTAAATTTGCATGAATTTGTATTAAAATCAGTATCGAAAATTCATGATATTCAAATAAGCTATTTTTCCTGAATTGGATAGATCAATTAACCTATGACAACAGTCAGTTGAATAAATTTATTCCTTACATTATTGCCAATTTTTCTTGCGATCTATATTATTATTCCACAAAAAACGGTGAATCTTGACCTACTACGATCTTGTCAAAATAAACAATATTTTAAAATAAATATCGTGTTTTTATGGAAAGTAGAAGTTGTAAAACATTATCTTCTCACATACACCTTTTGCAAGCTAAAGTTTGCACATGTCAAAACAGAAGCAATTCGCTTCAAGGGTAGCTCAGATCGTCATTTCATAAGACTATACACTTTTCGCGTGGGTATTAATTACTATAATTCGTGGCTTTGAAAATGTCTACCTATCCAGAAGTCTTATTTTATTCTACAATATACATGTGTTTAGCATGCGAAAGACACGCTCAAGAAATCAGCCAAATCTGATCCAGATACGTTTTGCTAGAATTGTTAAAAGCTTTTGATTTCATATTCATTTACATCGTTGGATACACTTGAAATTCTATAGATGTGCGTTCGAATTATTTCGTTCTTCTTTATGGAAAAGACAGCACGTTGATTTACATTGTGAAGGTCTTTGTCACATCTTCCACGGATTGGGTGCGTCCACAACACCTTCATCTGCAGATTCATGCCACTGGGAAGAAGGTTGTGGAGATTTGGTGTTCATACATGTGGCATTATCCTAATGCCTGGTTTCATAAGACGGAACCATTTTGTATCTTGAATATAAAATAACAAATGGAATGATAAGTCTTGACTGCAAATTACTGGACGAAATAATTCGTTACTGGACACTATAGCTGCGCTGTCAAATTATTTAAGCTTGGTCGGATAGTGGGTAGGCCAAGATATAAATATAATTCTATTAAGTATGATACTCACCAACGAATACGGAGAGAGAATGAAATTCAACAGACTATTGAACCAATTGGCTATGCCCACTTGGTGGCTAACACGAGAAACTCAGCGTGTCAACGTTAATCATGATTTCAAATTTTGTCATCAATGTCAAAATTATCAAAATTTAGATGCATAAACTAAAATGTGAGAAAAGTACAATAGTTTGAAATAAAGAAGCTGTGGTCATAACCGTTTTGAATGCCTTAAAATAAGTCGGTTGAATTAGCATTTATCAGATAAAACTCCAGTTTTTAAAACGAGACAAACTTTTTAATTTTTCAAGAATTATTATAGTTGATGACTGTCTCGTTTTATTTACATTCCTTTGATTTTAACTAACATTGATATTTCATTGAAAACTTCATTCTGATACATAAGTTCAACACCTAAGTATAAGGTTTTATGGAAAAAAGGTCAGGTACATTTTTAATGACACCCGCGTCAGCAAAACGTGACAACGTAAACAACACAATAACTGCCGCGTTTGTTTTATTGCAAAAGCAATAAAAGTGATTGAGTGTTATTCATTAAAATAGCCATTACTTCATAATAAAAAAATACAATAGTCATAATATTATGTTTTTTTTTCCAAATATATATCGTAAAAATATCACTAATGAAGTGTGAGTTTGATGTAAACGATGCGCAGATACAAAGAGTGTGTGAACTAGGGCGTTCAATCCCGAAGTATTTTTACGATCCCGGGATTAATCATTCACCATTATTTCACGTTTACATTATTTGACTGTGAAAAGGAAAAAGGAAGTAACCCTCAGTTTATTCAAAACAGGGTTTTTTTCGATAATCACAATGTATCAAACTTGATACACGTTCTATCAAAAGGATGCAAGCTGCA
This sequence comes from Himalopsyche anomala, assembly GCA_031772345.1. Taxonomy (NCBI): domain Eukaryota; kingdom Metazoa; phylum Arthropoda; class Insecta; order Trichoptera; family Rhyacophilidae; genus Himalopsyche; species Himalopsyche anomala. The sequence goes on along the minus strand of CM062841.1, from coordinate 8,554,897 downwards.
AATGCCAAATTAGTATTTAAATTTAGCTTTTAAGTTTGAAAAAGATGAGCTTTGACTGAAATAAAAGTTTTTCCTAGACAATTTATTAATTAATATTAGACCATGTCAATTAAACATCAGTTTAGAAGTCCGTGCACTTCAAGGTTGTGTATAATTTGCATATGTCACAAAATCATCAAAACACATTTTAGCGCCTCCTGTAAAACTTCATCTGTGTGGGTTATGTCTTTTCTACAGTCGATATGTATTCCCAATTTTAATACAAATATCGGACATTACAGCTCACTACCTAGGCGACATTTTTTTTATTTCCAAACCAATGTTGCTTGAGATCATTTTAAAATCTTACCAATAGACCACAGAAGTTGAGAAAACAATGATTATATCAAATCCAATGTACGGCCATTACTGATGAAGTTTTTTTTTTTTAAATTGTTTTATTTGCGAAATATTTAAAGATTGTGACTAGTGACCAGAAAGAGAAAGAGAGAGAAAACGTGTGGACGAAACGAAAAAAACAACAACTCACTTTCAAAGTAAACAAAAGATTTTTGTATCCTTATCAATATTTATAAGTCTATATCTATTCTATAAATAAAAAAAATATCTATTCTATAAATATCTATTCTATTCTATAAATAAAAACTGTGTTCCACGAGTTGAAAAGTATTAACAATAAGATTTTTAATTTTCTGAATTTACCGTTCGAACGAAATTTGTAGATAACTTAATCCAGCTTTGTTAAAAATATATTTATTTTTTAAAAAATCAAATAAAAACGACATTCAATAAAAAAAAAAACCTTGGAGGCGCCGGGTATCGATCCCGGTACCTCTCACATGCTAAGCGAGCGCTCTACCATCTGAGCTACGCCCCCGGTTGCCCCAAGCGACAGAAATGCTTTATTTATACTTTATTACAATTTTCTTGTAAGAAAATTTTGTAAAACATTTTAGTCAAATTCCATTGGCCGATGTAATCTAAATCTTTTTCACATCGTATGTAACAAAATTATATTATTTTTTTATTAGCATTTTAGCACATAGCGAAAAAAACGTTTTGTAACCAATCTCTTTGAAACAAAACTGAAATACAGAAAACCATTGACACAATAATTTACATTAATATTTATTTATTAGAAGTCAAAATGCAAAATTAACAAAAAACAACAGCGTATGCAAAGCTTCTAATGAAAAATACTCTTATAATAGCCAACTTTAAGCCACATTGTTTTGTTGTTGAAGTATATAATAATAAATAGTTTAAATTAGACAACAATAAATCTGTAAAATAATTATCATAGGTATTATTTAAAAAAACTGCAAAGTGTTTTTGTAATATGATCAATAATAAAATACTTGGATAAGCTGTGGATGAATCAAAATATTGTTTTTTTAATATATATATACAAACCTTTGTATTTGACTTCTACAATAACATTAAAGAATTAAATCCTCGTTTCATAATTTTAACATACAGAGGCAAAAAGTTTTTAACTACAATATTGAAAAAAATGGCTGACTTCAATAATAATAATAATAATATTTATCTTCTCTTAAGAGATTATTAACAATTTCCTCTGCCGGCAATGTTTATGATTATATGAATAAAGTAAAACATTTTTTTTTAAATAATTTAAGATTTCGATTTAAGGCGCTTGGTGGATTTTAAAAATTTAATTTGAATAGTTCCTATAATGTACATTCACACAAGTTTTGGCACTAATGAACCGGGTTGCGCTTTTCGGCATCATCAGACATTCAAGTGCGATTAACTTGAACAGACATTTTTTTTATTCAAAGCAAGAACATTACAACAAAAAAATATGGTTTCATTCTGTTAGTTCCGAGACGATTTAATTGAGTATTGATTTTTAATTATTTTATAATTTATTTTTTTATATCCTGAATATTAGTTTTACTAGAACGTTATTCTGTCAAATTAACCCATTGCCTTCCACGTTTATTTTCTAATATCCTGTTCGCGACACAAAGCTCCTAGCTTAATTGTTTATTTAATTTTACATAAAAAGAGAAGGAAGTTGTGTGTTATATTTAGAAATTTCCCTTAGAGAACGTCCCTGCTGCCTGGCAAGACTCAAAAGTTTTCGCAGAGCGGTTCTCTTGTCTGCTGGAATAAGGGAAACACTCGTTCTCAATCATAGTTTCACCCGGTAAATGTATAAACTAATTCTAAACAAAAGTGACAAATTACCGCGTAAAATTCGTTAGTCATATTATATCGTATATGTAATATTAGAAGGGAATAGACAAAGTTTTTTTTAAATAAAATGTTTTAAAAGTTAAAAAAATATGCACAAATTTTAATTTAAAAAAAAAATATTCGAATCACTTGAATTGATCAGTCATTCGATAAAATGATATTGATACTAAGTATTTGCCGGCTGCGCGGTCGAGTGTCAACGTCTTTGACTTAGAACACGGAGGTCAACGGGTTCGAATCTCAGTACAGACAGTTTTATCGCGATTAGCTAACCTGTCCTAGTCCTATCCATATTCTCTTTAAAAAAAAGATAGGTTGAGGAACTGAGTAACAAACAGTTTTCGTAGAAAAAAACTATTAAAAAATCTCCATTGTAAGGCCACACGCTTTACATTGGGTGCGGACATGAATTTAAAAGAAAGTATTTTCTTTTATTTTTTCAATATATGGCATAACCGCTCGATATTTTTAAAATTTAAATATTGTACTAAATAAGCTTTTAAAAGTCACTCGAACTTGACCCTTGAAGAATTGACAAAACAAACACCCACGTCTTAGATCTCAAATTATTCATGTAAAAAAAACAAATTTTGATATTGGTCTTACTGAGAACCCAGAGTCACCTGATAGGTAGAGCCAGTGGTGTAGTGGGGCCAGGTCGGCGACCTGGCACCTGAAATGAGCCAGGGCGCCGCCCTGCCACTTTTTTGACTTGTAACTAAATTTTCAAGTACATACATATTATATATTCGCATTTAAAATTTAAAAGCATTATATCAAAATTTGTCTACCCGACGTTCATTCTCGATCTGTGCATCAAGTGTCTGATTTTCGTTATCTTTTTGGTTTATTTGAAAGTTTTTGTATATTTATCATCAAATCCACCGTACAAAAAGTAAGGACAGTTTTTTTTAATAATTGCGCGTTTTGTTTTTATTGATTTAATTGGTAAAACTTGTGTTTTTTTAACTTCGGACAGGTATAAAAAAAAACAAAAATTAGGGAAAAAATTAATGATTGACCTGGTACCTACTTATTTACCACTACACCACTGGGTAGAGCACAACTTGTAACAACTGGACCACAGTGGGATTTGTATCGATACTGATCATTACGTTTCTTAACTTTATCGAACCCATCGTCCACTTTCCAAAAGTGCAATTATTAGGTTTTATTCCCAAATGATTTTGCAAATTTATCCAATGCCTCAAAGTTGACCTCGGTTGAGATCATGTCAGCTTGGTTTATTTGGCCCGTATTAAGGTGGACCGTAGCAAACCGCTCTGCTCGTTCGGCGTTCATTTTAGCGTCGTCCCACAGATTATGATCAGCATTTTCAATTGGAAAAGAGTGCGGATAGTCAGGGCCAGGGCTAGAAATTGGACCGCTCCAGGTAAGGTTATTTTTTACACACTTATAAATTTTCCTTAGGCGCTTCACATCAGGCCGCTACTCCAGATTTACGGCTTCAGGCGGAGGCTTACTCCGCCTGCGCGTTTTACCGGCACTGCTTAGAGGATGGAATAAAGCTATAAAAAAGGCCGTGGCTTGACTAGAGATGTACCATTTTAACTTGACTGTGGCAGAACTCAGAACTAAAATTGTCGCCCTAGGACGTGTTGTCTATGGCAACGTTAATGATTCGATGGTGGCGCCCTGGCGGGCAGTCAAGTTACGTAGGTACATATTTAGAGCTGTAGTGCTACCACCGAAGAAGTATAATATTATACACTTATAGCTTTTGAACATAAAACAGTGAAACAAAATACTAATTAATACTCTTTTAATTCGTCGTGATTATTCAACAAATATTTGAAAGGCGATAAAAAATCGTAGGCACAAATATTTTTATAAATATTTAGAAAACTTCAAGTTTAATTTTCCGATAAAATTTCTGCTACAAGAAGATAATTTCGGCTAGAACGTTCGTTATACATAATGATAAACTTTCGGCAAAAAAGTTTGAGAAGTTTTTAGTTGCCGGACCGAAAGCAATCGTTAATTAAAAGCTCGGCCATTTATAATGGCTTCCGGCAAATAGAGCAACCCCGAGTTTATTAAAAATAAGTGAAAATAATAAAAAAAATACTCCGCCATATTTCCTTTTCATCCTTAAGAGTCTTAAAAGCTCTTCATTCTGTATTAATTGAGAAATGAAATATAATTTATCAATTACATAGTACATACCCAAATGAAACACTCTTGTCGAAAATAAATCATAAAGTAAAGTTACATATACCATTTGCACGTTACGGTATTCGGTGTCAATTCTAGATTGGAAAAGCATCATATGAAATTTATTATTAATTTTATATTAAAATGAACTTCCACAAAGTAACCGCCGAATCTATCGAAAGTATTTACGAATAAGATTGATTCTTATTCTTAAGTTATAAATTACAAAACAAAATTCTGGGTTTATCCTTTTCTTCTAGTGCAACATTGTCCAACAGAAATCGTTTGATGGGCCAAATAAAATATTTCCGGTGTATGGTGGGCCGCATACAAAACAATTTATTAATTAATAACTAATTACCATGGAACTTTATTTTATTTAAAAACAGCCAAACAATTATCAAAACATTGTATTTACTTAACAATTAATGTGACACTTGTTTTTTTATAATATTTGATTTTTTTTAATTATCAACTGGTAATTTATTCGATGTACATCGCAGTTTATTGGTTAAGTTTTCATCGGCCAGCCTGTTGCGACATTTCGTTTTTACTATTTCCAATTAAGAAAAAAAACGACTCGTAGCGATATGTGGTCCCAAATGCAGCTGTAATACGCATTGCCAGCTTTTTTAATTTTGGAAATTTATCCTCGAGGATATATATATTTCTGATAAAACTCACTATTAATTTCTTCAAACATGCATTTTAGCTTGATGCTTGATTGGAGGTCTGTTAACACCATTTGTGACCCAACTTTCATAAAAACAATTGGATGTCATACACAAAATGCTGATATAAATTTGGAAAATTCACGTCACTGTTTTGTTTGATTTGAATGCATAAAAAATGCAACATATATTTGTAGAAGGCTGTAATCTTCAAAAGGGCCGCAGAAAATCTGTAACTGAGCCGCATGCGGCCCACGGGCGGCTTGTTGGACATCGCTGTTTTAGTACACCTAGAATCTAGACGCAGAGAGTGGGTAATATACATACTTTGATGGTACTAAGTATGTATTAATTACTTACATTAGGGTAAATCTCAATGGAATTAAATTCAATAATGGTGATTGACCATTATTTACTCGATGTTATTTATTAATATTTTCACTAATAGTAAAACAATTTTATTGTAAATAAAATATTTAATCTCTTTAAATGCTATTAGAATCCATTCCAACATCAAAATAATCAAATCGTTGCGAGGAGAATAAAATAAATTCATTATCGCGCAATTCAAATATTTCGTTTTTGTAATTAGAACCCCTTGAAAATTCCCGCCAAAAGTAATAGTGTCAGCTGTGAATTTTGGCGCGTTTTGTTTATCGCCATTTTGCTGGAGGCTTCTGCTGTAATGGAGATATAATTAATTAATTAAAAGATACCGGTACAAATGCAGCCGGAGCAGTGGCGTGCTCTGGTGGCATTTTTAGGTATTCAACAAAATTAGGATTTTTTAAAATGTTTGCTGTATAATGTTCTTTTTCGGTAAGTATAATTATTGGTGAGTGTTATCTTGGTAAGAACAAAAGTGTACAGTACGGTGTATTTGGATTTACCTTAACGCACCGATTTCCAACCTGGGAAGCGTGGACCATTGCAAACATTATATTCACTGTATACTTTGTGATGTCCTTATGCATCACGTTAGGATCGGCCATTTTAAGCCGCTTAACCCAAGGGCCTCGAAAGGTCCCGCTCTAAGCAAACTCGTTAGACGCTGCAAACTTCCAAACAAAGATATAATGAAAGTTCGCAACGCATAACGAAATTACTAAGAGCGTGACATTTTGTGGCCTTTGGGTAAGCATGTTCGTATTTTCGTTTGATTTCGTTCGACCAATCTTCAAATAATGAAACGTTTTAGAGAAATTCAGAAAGTCAGATGCGTGGCGCAGTGTTCAACATTGTTGGCTTCCGTGACGGATCTCACGGTTGCAAGTCCCAGTAAAAACAGCATTTTTTTAAAACGATTTATATATAAGACGAGTGCTTGTGAATTTTGTATCTAAAAATTCTCTCCTACCTTTCCAATCCGAAAATAACGGAGCGAAGCGAAAACGATTGGTTACTTATTAGTTATGTCCTAAATCTGTCCTTCTACCCCTACTCCTTTTGAAATTAAGATTTTAAGCAGCTGAGTAACAAACAGTTGTCATAAAAAAAAACTCAGAAGACGGAAGCCATTGGGAGCAGGCATAAATCAAAAAAGAAGCGCAACATCTCTCATATTATATCAAAAAACCAACAGGAGACCGCGCATAATTTTTAAGGAACAACTGAAAAATATTGCAAATAGTATTGGAAAGCTACATGTTTCACATGGATGAAAAATCATAAGAGTTCTACTAAGTAAATTTCTGAAATTAAATAGATTTGTTGTGTTCGCCACTTCACTGACTACCAGCAGCTAAGACCAGAAGAAGAGGTGACTCAAACAAAGCTTTTGCCAGGAATGTTAATTATTGTCTTGTAGTGACGTCGACGTCTTAAGGTCCCTGATAATTAAAGTCAAAGTTCAACAGGCTGTCTAAGAAGGCTTTTTTTCTCTTAATACCTTTTTTGTTCTTTAACATTGTTATATCAAGAAATTGCGCAGTCCAAAGCTGTACCCGGAATAAAATTTCATTACTAAAGGGTTAAAAAGTTTAAATGGGTACGTAATTTATTTATATCTCAACTGTTTCTGGTTATTTAACATTGCTTTTTTATTTAAAAAATGCGATGTTAAGCCTCATTTAGACCAATCGAGTAAGTGGCCGAAAGATTATTTGAGAAACCAAGCTCAAGCGAGTAAATGCTACTGGTGACACTATTTTCACTTGCTCGCTTGAATTACTCGTCGGATCACTTTTGCGGTCGCGTACTCGGTTTGTCTAAATGAGACATTATAATTGCGGGGCAGTTCAAAGGAATCTTCGTATATGGTGCATGTGCTCCGCAAAATTATGAGAGCCTTTTTTTCTAGATTACAGTATATAAGTTTTGCTTAAACGATTTTCGATAAGAACATTTTTTCTACTTCACTTAATTGCTGCATAAAATTATCTCTATACCTCTTTGATAATATTTTAAATGATGTTGAAATCAAGCTGTCGATTTATAGTAAAATTTTCCCATTTTTGCCAATGCTTATTAATTAATACATAATAATTATTATTTATTCTTTTTGAAATTATTTTAATGTAGTCTATTTTTTTATTACAGATTAGTGCATAGTTATTAACTGAAGAGGTGCTTAATATTTTTACTGAAACCAATTAAATATTATCCTTTTTTAATTATTATCTGTAGATTCTTGCAATAATTCACTTCGTAATTGTTTCATTATGTAACTATATAATCAGCGGTGGGCTGCCAATATCTTAACAAGGGGCTCGGTAAATGTTATCCATTTTTAATCCATGTCCGCTCCGTATGTCAAGAATATGGCCTTCTAATGAAGGTATCTCAACGAAAATTATTTTTCTACGAGAACTGCTTGTTACTTAGTCGCTCTACTTCTCTTTTCCAAAGAGAGTAGTAATGATAAAATGATAAGCATAAGACAGGACTAGTGATTAACTAATAGTAGCGCCCAGTTGAATTGAAGAATCGGAAGAGTGGGAGGCAATCTTAAGACATCACAAACACCCATTCCTTCGAACAGAAAATAGATAAATCGATTGAAAATATGTTTTTTCGTACTGGGAAACTCACGGACGCCCACAACGCTGAATGAAAAAAATGAAACGACAACTAATTTTCAAATTTATCCATCTACAGAAATTGCAGTTATGTGATGATTTAATCTAAGACGAATGATTTTGTTATCTTAACAAGGAGCTCGCCGGCCGCTCCGAAATTTAACAAGGGGCTCGCGCGAGCCCCCCCCGAGCCTCTTCCAGCCCATCACTGTATATAATTATATTATAAATAATGATTATCCGCTTATTCTTGCCATAATTGTTTTACTCGTTGTTTCGCTTAGCTTGTCATTAATTATTCGTAGTAAATTTTATTCAAATAAAATTGTGAAGAATATTTTTTCTCGTTATTGTTGCGTCGAGGGAAATTGATCTTGATCTTTATAATAAA